>VANL01001580.1:0-12110 GCA_006352455.1 Brachionus sp. 'Tiscar' | reverse complement strand
TTTGAATTTGTTTCAATTATAGTCGAACATAATGGAGAACAAAAAAGAAAACGAGAAATAGATGATTATTTAGTTAAAAATGGCTATAGCATAACAAAATCAAATGGTCAAGATGATTTTTTTTTGAAAATATAACAAAATTTTATTCTCAAAAGACTTTTTTTATAAATACTTTAACGATCAAAGCATTTTTTTTGATCGCTTCAATTTTTAAATATCTATGGAATTTTATTCAGTTGTCCAAATAAAAGTTTATTTCATAAAACTAAAATCAATTTCCAGAATAAATAATTCAATCTATCCTTTTACTTTCTTTAATTTTTATAACAAGTCTAAATTTTAATAATGATTTTTTTTTAATTAGAGCTATTAGTGATGATGTCAAAAATGTCTCTTATTAATAAAAGACAATATGACAAGACAATATTTGATATAAAAAATCTATAAAATAAATCTTAAAAAATGTATTGATATAGCTAGATGTAGACATTCTTAAATATTTGAAAGTTCAGGAAAAAATAGTCCAGAAACTTTTTATAAAAGATCGAGAATTAGCTAAATTAGCTTATTTTACGTAATTTTATATTGCTTCTAGTAAGCTAAATTTTTGGTTTGATTTTCCAAAAACACTATTTTTTTACTTTACGCATTTTGGAATGGTTTTACTAAAAATAACGTGTGTTTAAATAAAAGCTTACTTAATTTTTCGAAAATCAAATTTCTTTACCTTTTAATATTCAACGAAGATTACGTACTATAAAAGTAGCATATTAAAAATAATGTAAAATTACGTAAAATAAAATAATTTAACCAATTATGCGAATTTTATAAATGCATTGTATTCTTAATAAATTGAAGTATCGTTTACAATGAGATTTATTTATTCATTAATCAGTTGGATTAGAGCTTGTTTTATAATAAGTGAGTTTTATCTTTGTTTGATGCCAACTGTCAATTTAATTTAAAAAACTCTAAATTTAAAATAAATTTCTTTTAAATCAAATGTATAATAATAAATATCAAACCAAAAGAGTTGCTTTTAGAGATGACAAATACAGATTTTTATATTTATTTTTATTGATATAAGACTCATAAAAATAATGACTCAATTTAAAACAATCTTTGTAAAAATTCTATCAATTAATTATGGTATTATTTAGCAAAATAAATTGCAATCATTAAGAATCTTCAATGATTAATGCTATACAAAGAAACATAATAAAAATTTAACAAGATGTACATGTATCTATTCAAATGCTATGCAAGTTTGACTGTAAAAGGTAACCAAGTCATATAATTGAGAGAATAACAATATTGCTTTAAAATATTTGTAAATTTTTTACAATCAAAGCAACTAAAGGTAATTTAAAGAGACTTAAAGTAACTGTGAAAAGTTTTAATTTCTTGTTTTTTAATTATTAGTTTGATAAAACTTTTTCTCAGAATAAAATCTTATAACTCTCAAATAGAAATGATATAATAATACTTTTATTTGTTTTATACTAAGAAATCAACAATTTGCTTTGAAAAAAAATCATGAGAATGTTCTACAACGAGCTTTTATTGAATTAGAGAAAATAGATTGATTTAAGTCTATTTTATTTCAATTATATTATATTAAGTTAATGATATATTATTTTAAAAATAAATCAACGAGACAAGCTAATAGATATTCTATGAAAAAAACTGTTGATTTTTTTCAAACAAAAATTTATATTTAATGCATAATATTTAAACGATAGAATTGTGTGTGAATTTTATAGCATTTATTTTGAATATATCAGTTTCGATGCTTTTTTTACCGATAGCATGAAAGATTTCAATCATTTTAACTACTTTAACTTATGATAGGCAATGAGAAGCTTTCAAGATTGCTTGAAATTACTTAAATTATTGATTTATATTTCTAATAAGCATAATAATTCAATACAGAAGAAAAACTGTGTTAAATTACTGAAAAGCGGCTTAATGCAAATAGAAATTAAACAAAACGTCAATATTTAGCTTCTTAAACTAAATAGCTATGAGGCTAAATCATTTATAGAAAAAAATTGGATGAAAACAAATAATTTTCAATCAGTGAAGTTTTCAAAATTGAAATCTAAGATTTTTTACATAAATAATTTTTCCAACTAATCAATTTTGTCAGAGACTGAAAAAAAATTTAATCTTGAATTTTAATTTTTCATTTTTTTTAAGACTTTATTTGAAGCTTTATGTGCTTTTTTAAATCGAGAACTTTGGATGGAAAAATCGGTAACTAAGCAACAATTTTTTTTTATTTTATGCATTTTTTTTATTTCATCAAAATTTTGATTTTAAATGTGATATTTTTAATTGTACCATCTAATAAAATATTTAATATCCGAACTGAATTCAATTGATTTACATTTAAAGAAAAAAAAATTTTTGTTTTAAAATGGTTGAAAACGGTTCTGAGGAAACATATGCAGAAAATAAAAATATTTCTAATAATAAAGGCAAACAACAGGACATAGTCGAACAAGAAAAGTTACATTCGTATTCACTACGACCTAAAATATCCCAAAGATTCCGCTCAGCCGAAGTTAAAGAATTAATCCATTCAATTTTATTAGCTAGACTAGCAGACAAGGAATACAATAGTGAAACATCAAATGAGTTGTCGAAGCTTATATGCTTCGAAATAAAAGACAAGCTTAAATCGCTTAATTACGACAGATACAAATTTGTGGTTCAATGTGTCATAGGTGAACAAAAAGGCGCTGGTATAAACATGTGCGGCAGATGTTTTTGGGATTCAGATACAGATAACTACGCTGAATCCATATACATGAATGAATCTTTATTTTGCGTTGCAGCTGCATATGGGATTTATTATTATTAGTCTAATTAATGACTCAAGTTTTTTTTTTTGTTTTTGGTCTAAAACCAATTATTGTACTATAATAAAACATTTTTATTTTAAATTTTGATTTTTTAATATTAAAAAAAATTTAATAATTTATTTTAAAATACTGAAGCCTTAATTGAAGTGTCTTTTATTCCAAAATTAGTATAATAAACAAGTGCTTGTCCCCATGGTGTGTAATTATTTTGTTTCCATGTTGACGCAGATTCAGCATTTCCAGGAACCATATTTAAATCAGATTCGGTATAGCATCCTGATGATTTACCGTTTCCTTTTAGCGATTAATTAAAAAATTTAATATTGAAAAAATCAATAAATGTATTTTACCATGCCATGACCAGCCTTTAAAAATTGAAAAAAAATTCAATACAGATTATTTGAATTTGTATACTAGATGAATTTTTTTTTATTCATTTTTCATTAAAAATAAAATATCAATGAGAATAATTTGAATAATTCAAGGAAAAATTTAACTTTTTTCTCGTTATTTAGACTATTAAAAAATATCCTTTATTGAGAAATTTCTGTAAGTAAAAAATAAAAACGACCACTTATTTTTGGCATAATAAGTAATTAGTTATGCTAAATTTTGAAAATTTTTAATATTTTCAATATACCCTAATAGTATACCTTAATTACGAAAGTATTTTATTTTTTAAAGATGAATTTAAATGCTAAATATGTTTTACTTATTTTATATTAAATATTTTAAGAGAAGCTATCATTGAATAAAAATTCAAATAGTGTAAAATAATCTGATATTTGGATGTTTAAAATTTTAAATATTTACCTAAATATCCAATATTTTTCCATCTGCATTGTCTCATTATTTCCCATGCATCAACAGTTGTAGCTGGATTTTTACAATCAAGCTTCATAGCAAATTCTCCAACAATTACAGTCAAACCTTATTTAATAGTGAAAATACTTATTTAAATTTTTTTTGCATAAGTTGGCATAGTGAAAAATCCTAAGTTCACAATCATTTCTTTTTGTACTAAAATTCTAAACTTTTCAGTAATCATTTTAAAATTAATATATTGATGATACAAAGGATGTACCAGGTGTTACAATTTTCGGAACACGTTTTGCTCCATCAAAATTTGAGCTTTGATATTTTGTTTTTAATTTTTGTACTTAATTTCACAATACCGCATAAGTTTTGTTTTTTTTTATTTCTCTAAGCG
This sequence comes from Brachionus sp. 'Tiscar', assembly GCA_006352455.1. Classification (NCBI taxonomy): domain Eukaryota; kingdom Metazoa; phylum Rotifera; class Eurotatoria; order Ploima; family Brachionidae; genus Brachionus; species Brachionus sp. 'Tiscar'. The sequence goes on along the minus strand of VANL01001580.1, from coordinate 8,033 downwards.
AAACTGTAATACTTACCTTTTTGTTGAATGTCCCAAAGTTTGGCACCAATATTATAATAACTGATCCACATTGAATACATGTGCACAGAGAATATTAGATTTTTGTGAGGATCACTTTGAACTAATTCTTGTCCATATTTAATAATTCCATCAGGATTTTGTCCACAATCAGATGCGTCAATCATCAATGCTATATTTGTTCCAGTATTTCTTATTATACTAATTGCTTGCTTATAAGTATCTCGCCAAACTATAAAAATAAGAAAAGTATTCAATATGAAATGATAAATCAATTGAAAAATGATCTTTTAAAACTCAAAAGACTGGTGTCAATTTTACACTTTGCTCATATATTTTATAAATGGTTATTCATATCCGACTAAAACCTTTTTAATTTGTCACTTTGAATAAATCTTAGAAAATAAAATTGGATTCTTGATAATCTGATGGGAGGTGTCCAAGATAAAGAGCATAAAAAAGGTGTCAAATTGACACAGGTCATTTGAGGGTTAAATTACTTTCAAAACTGGTTGGACTCCACTCATTGGCAATATTAATAATAACATATTTCTTATACTTGTTAAAAAGCCACATGTTTTGAGCAAACCAATTAGCTGATTTAATTAGCTCATTTGGATCTTGCTTGCAAGTTGCATCGTGCAATTCAACCACTGCTACCATATTGTGTGCAATAACACTTTGAATTATTTTTTCTAAATAACTATGATCAATATTGTTGAGCTGATGCATCCAAGCAATCCTAACAGTGTTAGAACCAGTTTTAGCTATGTAGGGAATACTATCTAGTGCATAATTGCGTCCGTAATTGTCCCACCATGCATGTGCCGAATTGACTCCTAAATTTTTTTAATTATAAATAAATTCTTTGTAATTTAAAAATTCACCTCTCATTAGGAATTCAACTCCATTAGCATCATAAAGTTTTCCATTTCTTGATTGAAAAGTGTCAGTGCAATTGCAATATTTAGTGCTTGTTAAAGCCAAAATTATAAAGCAGAAAATTTTCATTTTTGAAATTAAGCTCTGAAAAATTTGATTATACTTATATACCAAATTTGAACCTATATTACTCAAATAAATAGTGATTTGATCATCAAATTTCTCGAATTTAATATTACTTTTAAAACTTTATTGATAAATAAATTCTCATGTAAATATTTTTAAAAGGTTTATAAATTTTTCTAGATCAATTTGGCTCTATAATACAACATTTTTCAATTTATAAAAGAAATCTTATCAAAAATAAATAGTTATCCAAATAGAAAAATGTTGGAAATTTCTATTTTAGAGTAAAAAGCTAGAAAATAAAGATGTACCTTTCCCTAATATTTAATCATTTTTAAAATAAAAATTTGGATTTAACCTTAAAAAAAAAATATTTAATTTATAAATTAAAAAGAAAGTTTGAAGAGGACTTATTAGATAATTTACAATATATTAGCAAATATTAATGAAAAGAATTAAAAAATACACCTTATTTAATTTTAAACAAAAACTTGTAAATTTTTAGCAAACTTTGTTTTATGTACAAATAAACATATAATTAGTTTTTAATTGAAATAAACCAAAAAAAATGGACGATTTGATTTGATAAAAATTTATTGATTTAAATTCTAAAAAAATATTTTAGGATTAGGTGCTTCAACATTTTACACCCCAATATAAGTGTATCGTTGTCCATTGAGTATATTTTCCCTAAAAACTTGTATTAAGCCAATAAATCAAGAAAATTAATTGTCGATTTCTAAAGTTTCTAGTAAGTTGGTTAAACAGGATTTAGCTTAACATCTTCAAGAAAAAATAAGACCACTCAAGAACTCTCAAAGCGATAAAATCTAGTAAAGTATAACAACACTGTACTACGCCATAACATGCTTGCTTTTGTAGTTTATTATTTTTATTAAAATTCGAAATCCTGAGGGGGTTTTTCGACCCTTTTTGGTATTTCTCTTACTAAATAAATTCAATAATTTTTAACAATTTCTTTTTTGTAGAATAAAATTGATTTTGAATAAGAAATGGAAGCATCAAACCAACCTAAAACTGAACATAACTCAGATAATAGAAAATATTTAATATAAGTATTTTTGATTTTTGACTAGTCCATGCATTTATATTAGATAGCCCGTATAACCGAGAGGTTTTCATGTTAGTCATTCAAGCAGAGGGTCGAAGGCTCGATCCCCGCAAAGGGAGAGAAAATCTTATGAATGCCTCTGTAGTACGGGGCGCATGTTTTAAACCCTTTTCATTAAAAAAACGGGGGACCAGTTTCGATTGGGGATTTTGATAATTACGGCTTAGATGATCAACTAGATGCAGTCACCTCTGTGTCCAACAAAAGGATATGGGGCAATACTTGTTGAAGATATGAAATATGTCTCAGACAATTTTTCTTTTAATATTCTATAAATTTGAATATGCTGATTTAGAATTTATGTAATTTAGTTCAATATGATTGAATTTTTCATGCTTTTTATAATCAATCAAAGTTTTGGCACATTTTAGCTGGGAATCTTTCTTTTTAGTTCTATAAAGGTGATATGGATACTTTTTTTTCCTTGGTAAAAAGTTTTCTTGAACAAATTTCTTTAAGGAATCTGAAAATTAAATTTATATTTCATATCTTCAACAAGTATTGCCCCATATCTTTTAAAAAAATTTATGGGTATACTTTAAGCAAGAGGTGTTTAATTTCCCAATGTTCCTATCCAAGCCTTGAGATCAAAAAATTATTGACTGTGCATGATTTGAAGATTTATGAGAGAGTTAAGTTTTTACCTATTTTGAAGTGTATTCGATTTGACATTATATCAATCTTTAAGAACCAGTGAAAATTGTATTGCATAGCTCGCAAAATATGAGATAAGTTTATCGAAGAATAACTTCAGATTTTTACTTAAAAAATATAGATAAAATTATTTTAAATAAAAAGAAAAAATATTAAAAAATATTTATTTTTACATAAAGTTTTTTTTTTTAAATATATTGAATAATTTTGAAAATTTTTAAGGGTTTTTGGACTCCTTTAGTACTTAACGTACACTAAATAATTTAGATTTATGAGTTAATAATTATTTGAAAAAGACTCTTTTTTCTAATTAAAAGCTTTAAATGAAGAATTTGAACAAAAAATTATCTGGGGACATATATTTTCTCGTATATATTTTCCATTCCTAAACTTTATAAAATTTTATACACAAAGAGAAGCATTATTTTTATTATTTATTTATTTATTTTTTAAATTCTAATATTTCTAAATAACCAAAAGTAAATCACGATTTTTCCTTATCAAAAAATTTTTTTCAATGTTCTTTAAAAACTGAAATATTTGATATTTATTTTTAATGATATTAAATTTTATTAGCTTCAAAAATAATTCGTTTTGCTTCTCTCACTCCTGTTAAATAGGCCCCGTGTACTGTTGAATAAAAGCTTTCATGTGTTGCCTCTCCAGCAAAGTGTATTAAGGATTTCTATAAAATTAATAGAAAAATTTCATAAGTTAAAAATCAGTTTTAAAAAATACATTTTTAATCTTTATTGGCTCAGCAATTCTTTGAATATCGTTGGAGTTTGTGCCGTAAGCATAAAATGAATACGAACCTTTGAAAAACTTTTTTGAATTCCAATTTGATCTTTTAACATCAACTGGCTGTGGTATATCATCTTTTCCCAAAAATTTTTTCAATAATCTTGTGCATTCCTCTTTTACTTGTTCATTTGTTAAATTTTCGTGATAATGATTTCCAGCTATCCAAGCGATTAAAGCGTTTTTTTGATACAAAGTGGGACACATGATACATATATCTTCTGACCATCTAGACTCTAAATCAACACCATCATGTTGTAATGATTCAAACATTTTTTCTTTGCTTTCAGTGGGCCAAATCGGATATATGCCTTCCAAGTTTTTATCCCAAAATGGTTTTTCATAAATCAAAATTATTTTATTTACAGTTCCAAAGCCCATTCTTTTGATAGATTTTTTTTTCTCTTTGCAAACAATCAAATTAGGTACAATCAAGTCATCAATATTTTCTTTCAAGCAACCCAAGCTCATTGTACACACCACTTTATTACATATCACTGCAGTCTCATTTGAAAACAAAAGCACAATCTTGTTTACATTATGAGTATATTCACAGTGCAAGCACCCTTCTTTCAGACTTGTTTCAGAGTCTAATAATCTTTTACAAACGAGAATATTTTTCAATTCATGATTTAAATTGATACGCTGGCTAAATTTTTTCTTATGTTTTTCAATTAATGTTTCGAAAAGACTTTTATAACCATTTTTGAACTCGATTATTTGACAGCCTTCAAGCTTTTGATATTTGGAAAAATTTATCAAAGACATTTCAAACATACTAGCACAGCCATTATACATGCATTCCCATTTGAAATTCCATTGATAAATTGAGTTAATTAAATTAAAATTTTCTTTTTTTTCAAAAAAATTTGGCTCCAATTTTTCTTTCATTAGACGAATATAATTATCATAGACAAATTCTCCTAAATTACGATTTTCTTCATTTTCTGAATGAAGCCTTGCTAAATTATAAGATTCATAAAGACAAAATTGGGCCCAGTTCCATAGTTTTTCATCGATTTTAATTCCATTCCAATCATTAGACAAAATCAATTTACTTGGATCTACTCTTTATAAATGAAAATATAAATTTTAAAAATTGAATTACCATCTGTTTCAGAAATTGAGTTTTTGTAAATATCTTCAATTAAATCATTTTCAGTGGCTATTTTAAAAATTGGATTATCAATTTGACCATGTATGAATTGGGCACCCATTTCAAGAAAACCATCCTCTTAAAAAACTTGTAATTAAGCAAAATTTTGAAACTGATATTTTTGTTTGATCAAATACTATTGGGCATCGTCAAGCATCGGCCACCTATTTGCTCAGTAGCCTCGAAAATTAGAAATTCACTAAAATCGTTATCAAAAAGCTCAATAGCACATGACACACCCGAGATTCCGGCGCCTATTATAGCTATTTGTGTTTCTAAAATTTTCATTTTATGATGACAAAATAAAACCTAAGTGAATAATTTATTTATATAATAAAAGATTATTTTTTAAAAATTCATAATAAAATTCACAAAATTATAACTTTATATTTTAATTTGATGTTTGTTAACCAAATTAGTAATTATTAGTTATATTTAAAATAGATTTTGATTCATCATTTTTTTTCTTCTTATTTCTTCTTGTTTCTTAGAAAAACAGCACCATGCTGGATCAGTGCAATTAAAATTTCGGTCTAAGGTTACCCTTTTTGTAAATGTCAAGCATTTAGTAATAATCACTCGTGGACTTTCATTTGTGTCTTTTGCTTTATTCATGATTTTTTGGTAAAATTGCTTAAGTTTCAATGCATCAGGATCTTGACAATGAATTAAATTATCTGTTTCCAGAAATTTAGTGATATTGTATTGCAAATCTGTATGAATTCTAATTTTAAATTCCAAACGCAGATCTAGTTTTATGAAGTTATATCTCCAGTATTTATTAATCCCATAGGTTTTTCAATTAAATTCTCATAAGTAAAAATAAAGTGGTTTATTTTTTGAAGTAACTCATATAATGACTTCGGGTGACTAATTGTGTAAATTCTTTGAAAAATTAGGTATATTTTTAAAGACTAATTTTATTTTGTAATTTGAATTTTTAAATTTTTATAATATAAATGTAAATGTGACTTAAACTTAAATAAATAATAATAATAATATAATAACATCATATTTAAATATTTTGTTCGTTAAAATCGAGACATAATTCTGTAGCATCATCGTAACGGTGATTGATTTTTCAAATTGTTAGATAAAATATGTTAGAATAGATTTTTTCATAATAAATTTAATCTAAGCATTTTTCAATAAAATGAATGGCCAAGTGAATTGACTTGTATTTTTTTATCCAAAAGTCATTTTACATGACCTAAAATAATATCAGTTAAACTTTTCCTTTTACCATTTTTTAAGCCTTTTGGTACTTTTATCATTTTCTCTTCAGATATCTCATAGTGTTCTCGGTTATTTTTGATTATATCCTCATATTCAAGGGTCTCACTTTTAATCTGCATTAGATTCTCTATTTGATGTTCAGTCTCTTTTATTATTTTCTCATTAAATAGATTGATTGATTCCGTTAAAATTAAGCTAACAGCCGACGGAACCATATCGTTAAAACCTGGTGCTTACTCTTAGTGATATTTAAAGTTGAAAAAAAGGATTAGGAGACTGCCAAAACTTGATTTAGATCATTAATAGTTGAAATAAAGAGAATGAGAACATTTAATTTTCAGAAAAATTAATATCTATTGTGTGTTATTTTTCATCTGATTGAAAAATGATGTCTATTTTTTTTGGGTCTATACAGTGCAAATTTAAATTTTCCTAGTCTGTGGTGTGAGTGTTCTGGTTGTGAAAAACAGTTATTCCACTAAAATTTCTAAAATATAGATCAAATGAAAAGTTTTCCGAAATAAACAAAAGGTAAAAAAAATTCGAAATTTTTAAATTCAGGATACAAAGTCGAGTCTGTTTACCATTTAAGAAAATATTGATTCAATTAATTTGTTCTTAAGGATAAGCGATAAATTGTTTGAAATACTAATTCACGATTTATGTAGAATTGAAAAATTAGCAACAGTTCAATATTTAACGAAAATAAACATTGTGAACTAAATAAAATGTGTATTTTTTAAAAAGCAGAGTACAGGATTTCAATTAGTTTTTAAAACAATGAGAAAAATTCGCTTTCATCAATTTTAAATAAGTTACCTTTACATTCTTTTATCAATTATCTATTTTATTAAGAAAATTTAAATGTTAATCATCTTAACCAAGAAACTTTAAAAAATTTAACGATTTCACCACTTCATATTAATTTTATTATTTTGCTTTTTTTAGTGATTTTTTTCCCAATTTTTATACGTTCCTTTTATTGAATAAAAATATTTGATTTTTTAACAAAAAATTTAAAAATCTTAATTCCAAAATTGCATAATTTTTTTAAAATCCCCCTCGATTCACTCACTATGAGTTTTTTAATTGTATTAATAACTAAAAGCTATATGTTGCTAAGAAACATTATTTTTTATGTATATAACATTTTAAAATTTGAAGTTTTCATGATTGAGTTCTCATTAGCTTGAAATTATTTATTATTATTTTAGCATAATAATCAATTCCTTTGTTTGAGTATGAAACGATGACTACGAAAATTTTGGAAAAAAATTGATTCTAAGAAAATAAATTCATTTTATATTGATCAAAAAATTTGTTTTGTTTCTTTTATAATTAATAAAACTTTTAAGCAATGCTAATTCTTATTAATTAAAAAGTATATAAAAATTTTTTAAATTATGGCATGTGAGTAACACGACCTTAAATAAGTTTTTATTTGAGTATAAAAAATTTTCCTGTCCATAAATTTATTTGAGTTTTTAAATTAAACATGAATAATCGAAATTATAGAAAAAATATTGATGATAAAAATTAAAATTTTTTTTAATCTTAGTTAAACGATCAGGTGAAAGGGAACTATGAGAAAATCATAAATATTTTTTAGCCTTGATATGGCAGAAAAAGTTAAACTTAGAGAATATTGTGATCTACCAAAATCGATAACTGCAAACTAAAGATATTAACTTTTAATTTCAATAACGAATTTTTCTGATCATTTTTATCATTATTTTATCATTTTTTAAATTTAATTTTTTTTCTAACGATATCAAAAAAATTGTTTTTAAAATTTAATTTTAATTTATAGAAATTTTAAAACAAATGAAGAGTATACAAATAAAACTATCAGTTCTTGTTTTGGTTATTTTATTAATATTTTTTTTCGTTTACCAAGACCAAAGTATAATTGTAAAAAAATTCTATTCAAATTTAAATCGAAATAGAGAATTAATTATTGAAGAAACTAAAAGATTTTCAAAACTAAAAGTTGACGAATATGATCCAGAATTGATAGAATTTGTTCGT
>VANL01001579.1:0-12116 GCA_006352455.1 Brachionus sp. 'Tiscar' | reverse complement strand
CAATTGTCACTATTTAATTTCGATAAAATATTTTTTTTAATAAATTAGAAAATTTTTATTTTTATTGTATTCTTTTTTACATTTTAAAAGAAATTTATCTAGAAAATGTGTTTGAAAACTTTATTTAATCAAGCCTAAAACGGTATCATATTTTTATTTTCGACAAATTTCTAATTTTTGAGACTTCATTTAAATACAACATGTTTTTATATTTTAACTTTGGAATCAAAAAAATTCTTGATCATCATAAAAAATCAGTAATAATAGGCTTCGTGCTTGAGGAAAATTGTCTAAGAAGAGTAAATTTGGATTTCTTAGATGAAGATTCAAAAAGATAATTGGTTTGAACTTATTCGCTCGAATTTAAACTAATAATTTAATGTAATAAATTTGAATTTCTACTTTTTGTTTATTAAAAAAGAAATGTTCAAAATAGGCTCAAAATCAAACAAATTTTTTTAAATAATGCTATAGCGTCAATAATCTTTCTTGATAATTTCAAATTAAAAAAACTAAGTTCATACATCAATTAAGTGAGTGGGTAACTATTTAGTCTACAGACATAAATAATTAATTACTAAATATTCAATGAGGTGAAGTAAATCAATAAAATTTAATATAAGTTCATGTTTTAGGCATTTAACTAAAAAATTATTTGTCGAAATGCTACTGTCTTGAAATGTACAGTCATTATTGCATTCTTATGTAAAGCCTTTTTCTGTAGATATTCTCATATAGCTTTTAATTTTATAAAGATGCATCACCAAATGTTGCTTTGAAAAGTTTTTTTTGAATAAAGAATTACTTTAAGGGTGTATTGTGCTCAAAAGTCTGAATAATCTAATTAAAATTAAGAAGTGTTATGTTTACGGAAAATTTGTTTCAAATAAAAGGAATAATCTAAAATTTAAATTTTTTCTCCATGTATCAATATCGCATAAGAAAATTATTAAATTCATTTTCTATCTACGAAAATAACTAATTTTAATATATAATTTCAGAAAAAATTGTTAAGATATTTAAACATGCGAAAATCTAGGAAACTAAAATTAGTGATTAGTACAGCTTTCATTAGAAAAAATTTATTTCAATAATTTGAATTTCAAATTGCTTTTTGCTAAGCTTTATTTTTAATCAAAATTCAAAAATATTAAATTTTATCAATAATTTAATTAGAAATAAGATATAATCTTGAATAAAACAAACTTTAAGCGTAAGTAAATGTGTCAAAGTGAAATTGCTTTTTTTTCAATAAAAAATGTGTTTCTAATATCGTTCATTTTAGTTTTTTTATTTTTATTCCTGCTATTAGTAGTTTACTGACTTAGTTTTTTAAATTAATAATTATTTAATTTAAAAAAATAATTTTAGCTGTACCTTAAATTTTCCTAAAAACCAGATTTTTCAATATACCAATTTTAATTTTTTGGTTTATTTCTAAGATAATTATGAACTTAAAATTGGTATTTTTGCAATTTAATTTTCATAAAATGTTAGAAAAAATTTATTTTAACACTTAAGGTAAAAAATTTGATTAAGACAAAAAATTTATCTTATTATAAAGTTTAGCATACCATCAATAGATATGATTAAATCAAAAAAATAATTATAAAATAATAAATTCAATTATTTGTACTTTATGAGAAATAAGTTTTATTATCAAATAATTAAGTATAAAATTTCTAACTAGATTTTGATAAATAATTGGATTAAAAAAAGAAATTAAACAAAATGCTTGATTTAGAAATCTAATTCGAGTCTTAATCGTTCTCAAAGTTTTTCGAAAAATCGTGTCTTTAAATACATGATTAAATCAAAAGAAAATTAAAATTTACTTATTAATGAAAATTAAAAAAAGATAACTTTTTATTATAAAAACTTAATAAATTTTTTTATCACAGTAAAAATAGCTAAATTTAAAATTATTCAATTATATTGTAAAGATTAAATTTAATTAAACAAGCTTATTCAAAACACAATTTAGTATTTTGATCTTAATCTCTTGTTCTTGAGACTGCAAAATATTTTAAAAATAGAACAAGAGTGTAGTTTTAATTGAAGTCTCTTAAAAGATGCTTATTCCATTAGATAAAAAGGTCTCATTCTATTCAGATATAAATTCAGTTTGCTGAAAGTGAAAGTGTATCCTGTAACTATTTATTTCAATATATTTTTTTCCATTTTAACTAAATTAATTTTTTCTATGTTTTTATTTATTTTTTTTAATCTGAATGAACATTAACTTAGTACAGAAAAGAAATGAATAAGTGCTTAAATTTTAAAATGCTTAAAAAAATAAAACTTTTACAAGAATTTAAGTACACAATTGATCACAATTTTTGCGATAAGTCTAAATCCTTGTAGAATAACACAAGTTAGCTTGTAGAAGCATCGCTGTTTATAACAGAGTTTTTTTATACTCGCTACTTACATCTTTCAACGCCATTGTTTAAAGTATCCTTGACACGCGAGTCCTGACACGTTTCTTTAGGAAGAAAATCGCTGTTCTAATGCCAGGTTCCATTTATTAGATGAATGGTAACAACCTTCTAGAGAAATGATTCGGCGATGAACTCAAACCAGGTAGCAAATAGAAGTATGACCCTGAAAGCACTAGTTCAAATCAATAACTTATTATTTTTTTAATGTTACATTTATTTAATTTGATTAGGATTCGAAAATTCTTTTTTGACTTTAATTAAAAAAATTTTGCTTTAATAATTAAATATTGAACTAACATCATTCTATTAAATTACAATCGATATAATTAGAAAATTTGAATTTGTTTAGAATAAAAATTTATTGCTTTTAATTTTTAAATTTTTTAACTGAGAGACCGATGTGTTCGGCTTATTTTTAAGATAGTTTCCAATATACTTTTTTTTTATCAATAATTGAATACTGGAAAAATCTAAGAATATATTTAATAAATTATTTAAATTTCAAAAATCAATAATCTTTCGACGGGGAATTAACTTGAAAATTGTTTTCAATACTCTTCGCTCCTTCTTTAGTTTTTGTCATTTGATGCTATAAAACCAAAAATAAATACTATTTTTATAACCACTAGTTTTAATTATTTATTTTGATATCCAGGTTTCCTGATTTTATCTCAAATCTTATTTAATTTAATAAATATATTTTAAATTGTATTTTAAAATTTAGCAAACAAGATAATTTAATATTTTTTTCCATTAAACATTAGATTTTTAAGCATATAGAATTTTATGCTTAAAAATTAAATAGAATTATATTCATTTTTCTATTAAATTAATAATATTTAATTCACGTGATTTTAGCTTGGATTTTTTCAATCATTTAATATAAACTAATCTAACGATTTAACAAAAACATTTTCCCTTAAGTTAAGTGCTTGAAGAAAATTTTAATGTTTAAATTCCAAAGGTTAATCTTATTTACTTTGCTTAAAAGCTATTTTTTAATAATTATCATTTTAGACTTGAGGAGGCAAAGAATTTAAATAATATATTATTAAGCGATTTTACAATATTTACAATATTTAATTTTTTTATTTAGAATATTTTAAGTTTTAAAGCTATTTGCAATTAAAAAAAATATTTTTAAAAATTTTAACTGATAGAACGAAACTTTAATGTTTAGTATTTTTCTATAATAAAAAAAAAAAAAAAATAAAATATTTTTTACAGCATTTGGTTTATTTGATTCGTGTAAATAAATATAAGTTTTTATAAAATTGAATTCATTTAAAATAAAGTTATAAACAAATTTTTTGTTAAATAAGGCAGTTTTGACGTTAACGGAATATTTATTTAGAGAATTCAAATAATGAAGTAATTAAAAACACAATTTCTTAATCAATAACTAATGAATTTTCAAATGAGAATCAGAATTTTTAAAATTTCAAACATGAGTGCCTAAATTTTGACTATTAATTCAAAGATTAAAATTTACAATTACATATAATTTAGTGTATGAATAGGCAGTTAGTTTTTTTAAATCCAAAAACATTGTACTTTATGATTTTTGATTTTGTAATAAATTAAGTAATAAGAACATAATTTTTCACACTATTTTTTTCAGCTTATGGTAAAATAATTTTTAAAAGAAAAGTTGAGAGTCAAAAATTGAAATTAAGTTTTTTATAATTATTTAGACAAAAAATATTCTGTTGGATTTCAGATAAATTTTTATTGAAAGAATTAAAATCTTTTGTGAATTTTTCATCATCTTCGGTGGATCTTTTTTGAGCACAGATGAAATTGTGATCTTTTAAAAATGTAGTTTTATAAGCATTATTATTATAAATTTTTAGAGAAGTAACATAATTTAAAAAGTCTGCTTTTAGAATGTTGATTTAATATTACTAAGTAAATCCACGTAAATCTACCACTGTCAATCATGTTTTTAATAAAATAAAGAAAATTTTATTATCTTTTCTAAAATTTGACAAATTGCAGTCACAGTTCTAATTATTTTCTCTAAAAACCAACATTACAAGTTTGTTGTTGAAATATGCCTAAAATCTTATTCTAATAATGTGCCAGCTTTTTTCAAATTTAAATTTTTTGTTTTAGCTTTGAAAATTATAATTTTTTTCGAACAATACATTATATAAGGATATTTAAAAATTGATATCTCGATTACCTAAATCTGTAATTGTTTATTTGAATATTTTTGTACGAATTGAACTGTATTAAGCATAAAGTCTTTGAATTTCTAATATCTTAATTTAATAAGTAAACCATCAATAGATTTTGGACTTAATAAACTATCTTTAAATGATAATAAATCTTTTTGAATCTGAATTTATAACTTTTCCCCTTGAAAGATCCAATTAATAAACGTAATAAATAAAATTAGATAAAATTCCTGATTAACTCAACTTATTTTCTTTTTAAAAACTGAGTTCATATTAAAATATAACATCAATAATATGATCAATTAAACTAGATATTTTACGTCTTTAAGTTTTTGCTAAAATATGTCTTATATTAATTATTTCTGATTTTTAGACCAGATTGATCATTTTATTTTTTAGTATCATTTTGAAAATTTTTTAATTTCCTTTAAATTAAGAATTTAGAAATTAAGGTCATTAAAGCAATTATTTGTTATATCTTATTGAATTCAATAATTGTGTTTTTTTAATATATCGAAAGAATTGATTTTTCATTAGTTAATTCCTTCTATTTAAAAGCCATTAAGCTATGAGAAATAGAATATAAGAGAAATTTGAATTGATGTGTATCATTTATTTTATAATTTTCTCAATCAATTTGCTCAGAACTTTAAAATTTTTAGCCTCTTTTAATTTTGGGCTGTACAAAAGCTTTGGCTTTCGTATCTTTCCATAACTTTTTTGAAATAAAATTTCTGAGTTTGTGTTTAATATAGCATAGAATAAATTTATCACCTGATACACTAAGAGAACAATATTTAAATTAATCAACTGAAAAGATTAAAAACTGATACAGTTTAAAAAAAAAGGCTCAAAGTTTAAATTTGTATTAATTTAGTGTTTGATTTTGTCTTATTAATTTTAAAGATTTTAATTTTTTTTATTTAATCAATCTTTATTGAAATATTCTGTCGAGAGTTTATTTGAGAAAAAAATTGGTAAGTGTCATTTTCATTTTTAGAATTTTAACTCACATGAGATGTTCTTAAACCAGAAACAAAAATAAAAGAAATTATAGATATAAATAAAACGTATTTATTTGTTTTATTTTATCAATAATTAATGGTTTTATAAATAATTATATTGATTGGAATTTTCATTTAAAATAAAAAGCTTCGTTTATTTAACTTTTGATATTTAATTTCATGTTAGCACTCAATATTTTTAATGAAAAGAATTTTCCTGAAACAAAGCATTGTTTCATTGATGTAATAGAAAAATATTCAAAAGAAATAATTTTTTGTTTTCAAATAATTTTTCAAACTAGTTTATCATATTTTTCTACACGAAAAAAAAATTTAACATTCATCAATTTTAAGACATTTAATAAAAATGATTTCTTTTTTTTTTCAGAATAATCAAATCAATTACTGAAAAATCTTTCCTGATAGCACAATTGGTTTTGCATGCATTTTAAATATGGTTTTTAAAAATCACGAATAAACAAATAAAATTCAATATTTTTATAAGTTTGTCCATCATTAAGAAAATTAAATTCACTTAGTGATCACAGAATAATACCATAAGAATTTTGGATGTTTATATTTTAATTTTTTTTATAATGTAAGAACCAGAAATAGCATATTTGCCAGTTAAAAAGTAAAAATAAAAGGCTCAAACAATAACCTGGTAAATTTTTAGGTTTATTTTTAAATTGCATTTGTTTCTCATTTTATTATAAACGCTAAAAAAATTTTCAATTTCATCAATTACTATTTTATTAACTAATAACATAACTGAAAAACTTAAAAATTTCTAAGAAGCACTTATAATATAATTCACTTTAATTTAGGACATGTCATCATTGCACATTTAAATTCTAACTAAAATGCTTTAAAAAGAAATTAAAGAAAAATTTGAAAAATTTTGCACAGTTATAAAATGTTGACTTAAAATTAAAAATATTTCCTTTCATCTTTTATAAAATGTAAATACTTTTTATTTTAGTAAATAAACTTTTAAAACAGGTTTTAAAACATTTTCTTTTAAAATTCTCTCTCTTTTTCTGTCTTTTTAAAATAAACTTTTTCATTGCTTTTTTTAAATCATAGTTATTACGTATGTGTTTTTGGTTAAGTATCTATTTGGTGTCTGAAGCCCTATTTATTTACTGAGATAAATGAAGAAAAATTATATACAAAAATATTTGAATCGAAAATTAATAAAGCACTTTTTTAGTCAATTATTTAATATGTCAAACACATATAAAAATTTAAATAGGATTTGCTTTATGATTTGATAAGTACTTCAATGTCATATTGAAGAACTGTGTATTTAAGTAATTAAAATCAAATCTAATTAATCATCATAATTTTGCTATATGTATTATAAAACGAATAATCCTAATATATAAAATTTTCAAATGTTTAAATTAATTAGGAAGCTTCACTCAATTTTGTTGAAATCGATTTGTTTAATTTCTTTACTAATCAATGAATTTATTTTAGATAATTTGATTTGACAAATAATATAAAGGATCAATTATTAATATTATCGTAAAAAGGAAATAAAGGAGTAAAGATTATAATTCATCACAAATTTTTCAAAATAATTGTATTACATTCAATTAGTTTTTTAAGCTTGATTCAAAAAAAATTATTTATTTAATTTAAAAAAAAACTTCAATTTTATCTTATCTATAAATTTTAATAGTAAAAATGTCAGGAAAAAAAATGGATTCTTTTAAAGAATTTGTTTCGTTAACCTTAGTTAAGTTCTTAACGAACAAAATATTTTAATAGGCATCCTAATTAATAAATTTAAAATCATGAAATATTCATTAATTTTCTTTTAATTGCAAATATTAGGTTTAAATATATTTCTTTAATAATTTTAAGTAAAAATATCACGAAAAAATTCTATACTTGAATTCATCAGGTTAATTTTTCACAAGTTTCAAAAGTGAGGATAAAAATGCTCACATGTTAAAATGTTATTATACAATCTTCATGTATTTGTTTTGGGAAAACTAAAAAAATAAAATTTTTCTTTGCAGATTATTTTTAATGTGACGATAATAAATTGTTTTAATCAACAAATACTCATGAGGATGCTATGTTTCATCAGATTTTTCAATTTTTAGATAGTCATTTTTCAAGTTAATTAACTGTCAATTTTAAAAAAAATTTGTAAACCTGATATTTCTGTTTTATGTGTTTAATTAGAAGACTTAATTATTCTTAACTAACTAGTATAGTTCCTCAATTATGAAATCATAATATTTTGAACTTTATAAATTATAATCAGAAAATTAAATCTAAATAATTTTTTTAATATTTTCGAATCAATTAGTTTATTCAATTTTATTGTAGATTAAAATTAAATTGATTAAAATTAAGATAAATCAAATTCAAAAATTGAACAAACTTATCTACTTAGACTAAGAATTTTTATTTTCTTTAATCTAAAAAAAAATTAAAATTTTTATGTTTTTTTCTTTTTATTTAAAAAACAATAGTAAAGGATAATTTAACAAAAACAATATCATTTTTTTATAAAAAATAATCCTTTCATTAGTTTAAACACCTATCGTTTTTCATCTAATCTAAGTCACAAAAAAAATTATAAATTTGATATCGCTTTGTTATTATCATTAATATGGTATTCTAATAAAAATCGCCAAAAAGCGTTGCAAGATCAATTTGAAAATATCATAGACCTTCTGTTAGAATTTCAAGTTATTTAATCAAAAAATAAAAAAAATAATCCAAGACTGTCATTTAATTTTTATTCTTTATTTTTTTAATTTAAATAATTAATCTCTAATCTTTGAGTAATCAAAAAATAGGAATATATTCTGTTAAAAAAAATTTAATTTGACAAATTTTCTCTTTATTTCAATTTAAAAATTTAACATAAATGCATTTTTGCGAATTATTAAAATTTGAGTTTTTTAGTTATTTGGAAGCAAATTTTTAGCAAAAATAAAATTTTTCAAGATTTCTTAAATTTTCAATATTTTGTGTCTCAAAATTTTTTTAGTTTTATTTGTCTAGCAAAGAAATCATTTTGCTAATTTAGAGAGAATCTTAAATGGTTGATGGGATTAAAAAATTTTCCTATTATAATTCATTCCGTTCTAGGATTAATATTTCTTCTTCCAGGACTCTAAACAAATTTATTAACTAAAAGCATCTACAGCCATTTAATATTCAGTATTTTTATGCTTTCGGAATTACTTTTCAGTGTGCATTTAGATTATTTTTTTTTCATAAATTTTTTCGTAATACTCGCGGATATCCTTTTTTTCTGATAAAATTTACCAACATTTTAAAATCATGTTTATCGAAAATTTAATAATAGATTTTCACCAAATGAATTTCATTAATGAGAACTGAAATGATTATTGGACAAGTTTATCGATTAAGCTAGAAATTGTAGCGCAAAAATGTCTTAAATAAAAAGCTCAAAACGAGATTTGTGTTTTAATTATCCTAAAATCAAGGCTACAAAAAGCTCAACACTCTTCATTTACTTGAAAACTTTTGCTCTGATTAATAAAAAAAAAAAACAAAAAAAAGTTTAATTCAATAAAAATTTATGCTTTCAAGATTTCTTCAAAAAAATTGTTTTTCTCTATTCGGAAAAATCGACTTTTAAGAGAACTTAAACAATCGGAATAATTTTAAATATAAATAACAAGAAAATCAATAAAATTTAAGATTTATTTACTTATAATTTGTTTCGAACTAAATAAGCTTAAAGAAAATTAACTTCAATTGACTATGTTCAAACAAATTTTTGAGAACAAAATTGGCGAAAAGCTGAACACGTTCAACAATTCGGGCAAAGCAGCGTTTGAATGGATGGACAAATTTCGCCAAT
Organism: Brachionus sp. 'Tiscar'; assembly: GCA_006352455.1. Classification (NCBI taxonomy): domain Eukaryota; kingdom Metazoa; phylum Rotifera; class Eurotatoria; order Ploima; family Brachionidae; genus Brachionus; species Brachionus sp. 'Tiscar'. Next base: position 2,632 of record VANL01001579.1, on the reverse strand, counting down.
CGCTCGATATTAGTGAAAAAATTGAAAAAATTCAAATAAATACGGGTCTGATGTCTCAATCGGATTTAGGCACACCCGAAGTGTCACCCATATCATCAGCAAATGACAAAACAGAGGCAAATTTTTTTCAAGAAGGAAAAAAAATCACGACAACAAATTTAACAAACGGAAATGGCCGAAAGCTTTCAACTAACTATAGCTCTGAGTTAGAAGAGACTGCAGCGAGCATAAATTCAAGCATTTTATCTGGTCCAATCGATCAAAATTCCAATGCATCACTTGCTTCAGCCAACTGCAGACAAAGCTTTAAAATCAAAAAGCAAACACCAGTTTCAGCCGGCAATAGCCATGGAACAAATCATCTGCAATCTCCAAATTTTCAAATCAACAAATCTACAGATTCGTCTAGTTCAACAAATGACTTTTCTCTTTCGTCATCGAGTTCCATATCGCAAAAATCAGCCGAGTTTAACTATAATCAGAACACTAGCCATTTGCACCAGTCAAATTCAATTAATGAAGAATATGTGGCAGATTATGAATCGAAAAAAAATTCTTCATCCAAAACTCTGATCAGACAATCTACAGACTTAACGAGTAGCTTTCCGCTGAAACCATTTCAAAAAATAAACTCTCTTACAGTGGAAATTCCTGGCCTGAATGTAAAAGTGGTAAGATATCGAATTGAGAATGATCTGGGTAAAATAGAGCCTCATTTGTACACTAAGTATAGTTCAGCAGGAATCGAAACTAATCAAGTAATATCGAAAGGAAAAATATTTTTGACTCTAAGATACAACGAAGAAATTCGCTCTTTTTCGGTTACCATAAACAAAGTAGACATTTATCCAAATGCCAAGTCAAATTTATTGTCTAATAACTTCAGTTCTTTGGGTGTATCATCAAATTCAAGATCGCAACCAAATTCACCAAATTTAAGCAAACCAGATACTTATGTAAAAGTGATTCTATTACCTGATAAGAAGAAAAAATATCAAACAAAAATACAAAGAAAAACTCTACAGCCTGTTTTTGAGGAAACTTTCTATTTTCAACTACCATATGAGGAATTAAATAGCAAAACGTTGCATTTGACCTTGTTGGAATTTGGACGATTTTCTAGACATGAATTAATTGGTTCAGTGAGAATTTCAGATTTGAATTTGATCAAAGAATTACAGACGTCTGATGTTGAAATTGTAAAAAATCTTTTGCCACTTGCAGAAGTAATTTGGTTATTTTTTATACTTTACTTTACTAGTTAATTTTACTTATTTTAAACTGCTAAATAAATATCTAATAATTTTTTTTAAAATTAGATATCCTATGGATTGATTTTATTGATCAATTTTTTTATATTTTTTTGAAAAATTGATCAATAATATTTTTTTATATTTTTTAAAGTTAGGAAACTTTTCAAATAAATTAGATTAGTTTAAAATATAAATTGTCTCAAAAAAAATTATAAATAATTTAAATTAACTTTAAAGGATGATTTAGAGTTAGGTGAGCTAACATTAACACTATGCTATTTGCCAGCAGCTGGCCGATTGACTGTAACAATCGTAAAAGCGTTTAATTTAAAATCAATGGATATTAACGGAAAATCAGGTAAATATTTTAGTTAAGTTGATTATTAAATATATGTTTTTAAGTTATTTGACCATCGAAAATTTTTTAAAAATATTTTTATTATTATTTTCTAAATAGTTTCTATTTTTTTTAATTTATAGTTAACTAATTTAAAATAAAGAAAATAATTTTAAAAAATTTTACCCCTAGAAATAACCATTGAGGATTATGTTTAATTTTATTGAAATTTTGGATAAATTAATAAAAAAAATTTATTTTAGATCCTTATGTAAAAGTGAGCCTATTTAGCAAAGGGAAACGAATTAAAAAGAAAAAAACGTCTGTAATGAAAAATACCCTTCATCCTGTTTATAACGAGAGTATGTTATTTGATATTCCTCAAGAACAAATAGATCAAATTGATATGATAGTGAAGGTAATAGACTATGATCGCGTTGGTTCAAATGAGTTGATAGGATGTGTTGGAGTAGGACCTTCTTTTAATGGAATTGGAAGAGATCACTGGTATCGAATGCTGGAAAATCCCCGAAAACCCGTAACTCAAACCTATTTTTTAAGAGACAACAGTTTTCTAAAAGAAGGTCTCCCAGCAAAAATTGAGAAAGCACTACATGCTGAAAGGCAAGCGTCAATAGATTCACGTGGTTCAGATTTTTAATAAAAAAACTGATATTTAACTTTATTTTTGAAAGATTTCTTGAGCAAATCATTATTTTGATTTATAACTAAATTTTATTCAAGGTTAAAAACATTTCTTTTAATTTTGTAAATTTAATTTTTAAATGTTTTTTTTTAAATTTGGATAAATTGTAAAAAATTTTGGAATTTTTCAAAAAAAGTTTTAAAATCTAAATTATTTATTTAAATGAGCTAAATGAATTTTTTAAATTGATTTTGATCAAAAATTATTATTGAATTTTTTTGTTAATTTTATTCTAAAGCTGATTAAAAAAATATTAAATATTCAGGATAGCACTGATTATCATGATAGCAAACAAAAATTGTTCTTCCTTGATCACAAGTTGAATCAAATGGGATT
>VANL01001578.1:0-12118 GCA_006352455.1 Brachionus sp. 'Tiscar' | reverse complement strand
CCTTGTGCTACAAATGATGATTGTAATTCATTTGAAAATTTAATTTGTTCCGATTACACTGAGAGATGTAATTGTCCTTCAACTGAAACTTTGAAAATATGTGATTGTGAATATTTAGATGATAAATATTGGAATGGATCAGCTTGCGGTCAGGCTAAAACATATGGACTTCCTTGTGATTTCAATTATGAGTGTAGGTATCATACAGAACAATTAACTTGTCGAGAGAATATTTGTCAATGTGAAGCAAATGAAATGTTTGATGTGAACATATGCGTAGAAAAATGTCCATTTGATACACTAATTTTTGAAAATCAATGTTTTTATTTTTCTAATGAAACTAAAAAACAAGGCGATGCCAAAAAGTTTTGTGAAGATATATATGTTAAAAAAGAATGGACAATTGCTTTTATTCCAAATGCTAAAACCAATAATTTTTTGAAAAACTATCTTGCAAGTATAGGTAGTACTGATATATATTGGCTCGATAAAAGAAAAGATGAAAGATGGGAAGAAAATTCAAAAAATGGCATCACATATACGATAGATTATTCATTCTGTCCTTCAGGCAAAACCCAAAATGAAAATCGATTTCATTACAAAATTGACTGTTTTTATAATGATATAGGCGATAATGAGTATCAATTTATTTGCCGAAAAACTTTTTAAGCTTATCAAATTCTTTATTTATCAAGCTTTTCAAAATACAAATATAAAATAATTTTCTTTTAAAAGTACAATTTTTAAAAATATAAATTTTAAACTAAATTTTAATTTAAAGAAAATAAAATAAATTTGTATTTTGAAGTTTGAAAAATGTATTTTTTGCTGTTTCTGTTCAAAGTGCCGGAATTAGATTCAAACCAGTTAGATTCTGAAACCGGCTAAAAATTAAATTAAAGAAAAATTAATTAATTTAAAATATCATTTTTTTTAAAGGAAAAGAGTTTTCTTTCAAAAGTCTTAATCATTTTAGACTCATAAAAAAAGTTTTTTTTTCGTTGGAACATTTTGTATACAAGCATATTAAAACACAAACGATGTCATTTCTCTTTTTAAATTTTTTTTTTTTTTTAAATGGATCTTAAAATTTCATGATTAATAATAACTATAAATAGAGGCGACCTACTAGGAGGTAGCCTTTGGTAGTAAATTGCGCTGTTCAAGGAAAATTACAAAAATACAAGTTTTTAGAGTCAAAAGACATTATTTACAGTTCAAGGTAAGAAAGAAATAAAAGAAACTGAAAAGGATTTATAAGAGCATTCCACTCATTGACAATCCTGTTAGTAAAGAAATTAGCCCTATGCGTAAATTTGGTTGAGGCCCGACCGGAGATTCTTTTCGTTTGCCCCCTAAATGATAAAATAAATTATTAAATTTCCTAATAAAAATCTTAAATGTAAAATTAACAAAATTAAACTGAATTTTAAAGCATTTATTTTAACTGATAATTAGAAACCATCAAAAAAAATTATGAAATACTCAAATTTTTTAACTTGCCAAAAATTCGTTTATCTATTTGAGCTTTAGTTGATGGATCAATGGTGTATTTTTCATTCGTTGTTCTATTCTGAAGCTGAATAAATTCATTTTTATAATCTCTATTCAAAATTTCTGGATAGCTGGTAACAGGATTTTTATCTATTGATTCTAAAAAGCTTGTTTGACTTCTGCTATTCATTTCATCTGTTTCATTCAAATTAATTATTTCTTTTAATGACCCTTTGGATGAAAAACTTTCAATTTTAGTAAATCCTTTTTCAATTTTATTTCGATTAGAACTGTATATATCGAATATTTGGTTTGCAAATTGATCATTGTTATCTTCAATAGATGATTGGAAAACAAAAGACTTATTATTGTGGTCTTTTTCTAAAAAATATTAAAATTTAATTTGGTTTTAATTTTAATTTTTAATGAATATCAATTCCAAATGATTTGAGACTTTGTTTATGCTATATGTTTAGTACCTAAGATCAGAGTTGTTTAAAAGTCATAAAATCAAAGTCAAATTTTTATTTTCAAAAAAAAGTCTTTTGACTTGACTTGAAATTGTTCTAAATTCTCATTTAATTGAAGCCATGCCAGAAGACCAATTAACACTTCTTTTATTTAATTTTATAAAATAATTATTACAAATTTAAAAATAAATATTTATAAATTTGTTTAAAAATATTAGCTTTTATAATCAAATATTGGCGATACTTGCATTTCAAGATGGTTGATAAACTTCAATTTTTTGAAGAATCAATTGAAGCATCAACAGTGAAAAAATTTAAAAATTAATTTAATAGTAATAGTTAAGTCTTTTAAGTTGAAAAATTAAATAAGAATTTGGATTAAGTCAAGTCAAAAGACGGATCTGATGACTTGACTTGTATATTTTTCAAAGTCAAGTAAGTTACTGACTTGACTTGTTTTCTGACTTATTCGATTAGTCTTGACGATAGAGTCTGAAATTTTTTATTCTATGTATTTTTATTTTTCAAAGAAAAGTCTTTAATGAGTTATTTATGAATTATGAAAAGAAGTTGAAGAACTTTGTTTAACATTTTCGAAAAAACTGGAGTTATAATGGATGGTACGAGAGATAAATAAAAGATGACTTATACTGTTGAAGCCTCTGCTTCTGGGGATTATTCAATTACAAAACACTAAGACAAAATCTTTTTAGTATTTACTTTATTTGGCATCCGAAGTTATAAGAAAAGAGTTAATGGTTTATATTGAACTTATTTTATTGGGTTTACCTCATCTCCACAAATGAGCTCATTAACACAATTCAAAACTCTTTAGCACAAAAATTGAATTTTTTCATTTAATATACCAACATAAAAATTACAAAATATTTGCAAAAACAAGCAAAAGCATTATAATTTAATTAGAACGATTGTTCTAATTGATCTTTTATAAGATAAGAAACAAAAATGATAATTTTGTGTTTTTTATTCTTTATAAATAATTTTTATGATTGATTCTCTAAAACCTAATCTCAATTTTATTATATTTTTATACCAGTTTATTCCTTTGCTCATTGATTTTATACGACTGCATAATTAATATGTATGACCATGCTTATAATTATATATAACACATAATTACTCATAAATAAGTCTAATCCTTTTATTAACAATTTTTAAAAATACATCATTTGATGCCTGAACATAATTATTTGATTAAATAAAGGCACGATTGAGACTAATCTCTTGGGTTCGGCTTGGTAGATCTACCAGCGACTGCCTACCAATACTAGTTGTTTGTTTATCACAAATAATAAAAAATTTGTCTTGCATACCTAAGAAATATTGATCAGATAAAAGTCCTTCACGCTGTTTTTGAGCATTGGATTTTTCTATTGTGGTTGGCCATAAAGGTTGGATGAAGCCAATATCACTGTTATTATTTGAATCAGATTGATAATTTGCTTTATCTACAATCTCTTGTAAATTGTCTACTAAGGGATATGGTAAAAACTCTTGCTTGAATTCTTTAACTTGTTTATGATTTGTTTTTGGGCTAATTGGAGATTTTCTATGCTCAAATTCAGTTTCTAAATCTTGTGAAATTAAATTTTCTCTTTGATTCAAAAATTCAGAACAGCTTTTTTCCATATTTAGCAATTCGTACAGAAAATCAAAAGGAATCTGTTCTCCATTGATCTTGAATTCAGACTTAACCATTATTTTAAGATAGCCGTAAAAATTAAATATATCAACATTTTTCTTTTTTATAAATTCATGATCTATATACAAGAATATCACCACAAGAGAACTTAGAATATTATGTTTTGTTAGACGAACTTGACCAACTAATTTGCAAACATACTCGTCAGCTAATGGATGCTGCTTTCTAAATGTTTTTAGCGTATCTTGGTCTAATGAAAGATTGTTAGAATCTGGCTCATAATATTTGAAAACAAAGTCCAGAAATTTGCTCAATTCATCCATTTTTAAACTTTTTACTTGTTTTAGTCAAAAATTTTAAATTATAATAAATAAATTTTATTTGCAAATAGTTTATTAAGATACGCATGATTAAGCTAAATGAAACATTAGGTAATTTTAAATAATGATTTTATGATTGTTAAATTTGTTTATTCATTATAAATAGTTATTTAAGTAATATTTGGTAATTTCTGTCATAGTTTAATAATTTGATATTCAATTTTAAGATTAGAAATGAATACTTGGAAATCTAAAAATTTCTTAAAAATTCTATTAACTTAAAATGTCAGGTCTCAAAAAGTAAAATTGAAGAATATGACTGTTATTAGTTTTAATGTAAGAATTCTTACATTAATTTATGGTTTAATTTATAATAATTTTATGGTTAAACCATGCTCAACCTTGCCTACAGTCATAAGTAACGATCTCAAATCTATGAAACAGAAAGCATTGAAGAAACGAGTCAGGAAGAAAGTCATCATCGAATCTCTACCAGCCTATTTAATGAGAACAAGCATGCGCTTGTGAAGAAAAAAAAATTTCTTGTGTCTAAATGTCATCATCAAATGTTGAAAAAAAAACTATTTTTTCAAAAAAAAATTCAGAAGAGTTAAATTAAAAAATTTTTTTAAATTATTAATTAATTGAGTGTTTGATTCGCTAACTAAGTGGTTAGCTAGTTTAATAATAAATTAAAAATTATCTAGATAAAATTAAAAAATAATAAGCAAACAAGCTTTTGCTTAATTGTTATATAACAATTAAGAAAATTAATTAATTTATCCATAAGGTTAAAATATTTAGAAAAATCAAAATTTTTAAATATTAATAAAATTTCTTTATCTCTTTTTTACTTCGAGGATAATCATAGCCACATTTTGTTTGCTCCAAGAATATATCTGCCATATGCTATTCTTTGATAAAGTGATAAATAAGTTTATTTAGATTAGGATGAGAATATATTTCTTGAGCTACAGTTTTATGTCAAGCTTCTAGGCTATTTTTTAACGAGGCAAGTTTTCTAAAACAGATTTATGCACATTCCAAGTTTTAATTGGGAATTAAGGCACAATTCTTACACTAGAATTGAACTCTTTTTGTATACCAATGTAATTTTTGTTTCAAATAGTCATAAATAGGAGCTATTAAATTTTTCTTTTTTTCTGAATATTTTTTTAATTGAATTTACTACTGCTTTGTCAAAGCCACACATTATATTACTTAAAATTTTATCAATTCTCCAAGATATTATTTCAAAAAAACGTGTGTAACTAGACTCCTATTTATCAGTATAAACAAGAGGAATAATCCGGTTATTCTTCAAAATATTTAAAGTAAAAATTTGCACGGTGAACTATCATAAAAGCAGACCAAGCCTGCACCAAAGAATAAACCGTCTGATTTTAAGTATCTTATTGACAAATATGTACGAAAAATAATCAAATTAATTAATTAATTTTTGTCGCTATTTTTCCTCTAGAATAAAAATTCTCTAAAATTTTTTTTCTCTATAATGAACCTTAACCCAGTTGGACTGTTATCAAATGTACAGTCAAAAAGCCAAACTTTTTCAATGCTTAAAATTTTTTAAATTTTCATCAGTTGCTAATACGATTAATCGCTGGGGATCATCTAGACCAGTGTCACACAAAATAAAGTTTTTTTCTGATATTTTTTTTAGTACTGTTCTTTGGTAATTAAAGATTTCACATATTTTGCTTCATTTCCAAAGTCATTCACTTTTTATGGTGATTTATATATTTGTTGCGGAAGATTTTTTACAATAGGCAATTCTGAAATAGCTGTTATAGGTAAATCTAGTAAATTATTAATAATTATTGTACGAAGCTTATCTAATATTTGTTCAGCCTTTTTTTTCATTTCATTGCAAGTTAAGATATCTCCAATTTGATATCTTCAAATGTGTAAGTTTGAGTTCAATAGGTTTTTTGTGTAAATCCGTATGGATCCTTGCTTTACATTGAATATTGATAAAATAAATCTATATAATTAATTTTTTTATTCTTAGTCTGATCATATAAAAAATAATATAAATTTTTCACAATATTCAAATTATCAATTAGTTGATAAAATTTTAGAAAGTTTATATCGGTAAATTCTCACTGAAAAAATAATCTCTCATGATAATATAAAATCTCATTTTAATTAGTATAAAATTATCCATCTAGCCTTTGAATCTTCAATATTAGTAAGGACAATATGAGTCTTATATTCATGGGCCACTTATGAGTCTGGGAAAAAACACCAGTTATATTTTGTAAATATTATTGTATATTAATTATGTTTTGAAGGTAACCATGTTAAATTAAAAATTAAAATAGTGTCTTAGTTTTTTCACATACCTATCTTTTTTTATTCGTTTTATTGTATTGTTAATTTTTACTAATTTTAAAAATAATATAAAGTGGAAAGATCGTATATTTAAAAAATAAAAAAAAAAAAAAAATCTCAGATGTTAACACTCAAAAACTGGAGGGGTTTTCCGACCCTCTGTGTTATTTTTCTTTTTTGTCTTTATTCCATGAAAATAAACCTATTTTGCAAAAAAAAAAAATAAAAATTTTTTGATATAAAAATTTTGATTAAATTTCAATAATGATTAAAATTTAATTAGCTAAAAACAAAGAAAAGATGTAGCATAAAAAGCCAAAAAAATCGATCCGGTTTTTGAGTGTTAAAAGGATAAATTAAACGATAAATTTTAAAAATTAAAAAAATTTAATTTATTGTTATTTTAATGAAATTTAGATCAAAGATATAGAAAGTTTTGATCAATTATGTTTTTATTTATTTCAAAATGTATCATTTATTCAGACATTTGAACCTGGAAAGTTTTTGGTATTGGGTGTAGATGATTAGATTTATATCCCTTCTGATGATTTTATTTTTAAATTTGATTCTGTGGCTGAGTTTAAACCATACCACTCTGGAAAAATCACGACTTTTGATCATTTTAAAAGCCATTTAAATAATGGGGTTTTGATAGAGAAAATTATGAAGATTGGATAAAGGCTAGTAATTGTCCTTGTTTTCTAAAAAGAGTATTTATGCAAGCATGTGGCTAGCATTAATTCCTTAATTAACACTCAATAATAAATTTTATAATATTTAATAATAATCTAATTTATCCATATTTAATTTTTAAGATTTTATTTTAGTATCCAAATGATTAATTGAAATACCTATTTAATAAAAATCCATAAAATTTTATCTAACTTACATGAAAACTAATCTTGACATAGTTTTGATTTATCAAATAGAAAAAATTTTGTCAAAAAAAAACAATCTATTTTTTTAGTTTAGCTTAGGGTGCATGCTTACCTAAAAAAAAAAAGAAAATGGGTACAGGTATACGGTTCGAGTTACTATATCTAACCAAATACCAAAAACCGAAAAAAAAAGGGTCCAAATGCCTGCGTATATTACCTTTAAATGTTAAATTTCGCAAATTTAAACCTAACTAAACTCAAAAAAAAATCTTAGACCATTATAGAATTTTTTTTTCTAATAAAATTTTTTTGAAACATAACATGACTTGAATGAAAATTTGCATTTTGTATACTTACAAAAAAAATTTATTTAAAATTTTACAGCCCAAACAATTTTCTATCATTGGCTTTTTCGATAGTCTTTAAAAAAATCTAACATTTTTTTTAACAACTTGTATATATAGATAATGATGAGAAAAAAAAATTTCCAATTTTATGTGAAAAAGAATGTTTCCTTTGATTAAAATTCAAAATTATAATTTAAAATAAAATTTTTAAAATTTTAATTTTAAAACTCATTTTTGTTCTAAAAGGCATTTATCTATGAAGAAGTTATAGATAAAAAAAGGCGGATAAATCTAATTTTTCTAAATGTTTTTATTCATAAATTAAAATAGAATATAAAAATCTTATTTAGCTATCGGTAGAATATTGAAAAAATTACCATAAAATGAGTTTAAATTGTTGAGACTATTGGTGTAGTGGAAAGTAGAATTTTGAAAACCAGGATAGTAGTTTAATTTTGATTGAGAAAAGAAAAATTTCGGATATTCTTGTTTGTAATTCATGGTTGGTTGAATAGGAGAAATGTTTTGAATTGAGTGAAAAATCCTATGGCCTTGAATTTGAGTCAGTGGTCTTGGATCTATTTCAATCTCTAAACTTCCTAAAAATGATTCCTGGCTGGGCAGTCTTTCATATTTCTTAGACTGCTTAGAATGTTTGAATATTTTAACTTCCAAGTTAAGCAAATCATATAAATCATTTATTGAAATCATTTCTCCATTTACTCTAAAATCCTTTTTGAGTAAGATTTTCAAATATTGATAAAATGGTCTCGACTCCTTTTTGGCCATCCTTGACTGCAAATAGTACATTTCTATGTAAAAAAATACGTCTATTAGAACATAGACAAAGTTTTTTTGATCTAATTCATCCAAGTCGTTCAATAAACAAACATTTTTGTATGCTTGGTCATGATAAACTTTGAAGCTTTTGAATGCGTCTTTATTTGTTTGCAAATTATTGGACTTTGGGTCATAGAACTGGAAAAAATGATCCAAAAATTCATTCAAATGTCTCAATTCAATAAGACTCTCTATTCTTTCTAATGTTGATTGTGTACGAGACATTTCTAAAAATTTAATTTAATTTTCGATTAAAATATCTATTATTTATAAAAAAACAAAATTTAAATTAATTTTTATTATTTCATTAACGCTTCAATTGACACACATGCAGCAATGTTGCTTTTAGGCTCTCTAAAACAAAAGAATGAATTAAAAAAAATTTCTATTAATATTGATTAACTCTTAGGTCTTAATTTGTACAGTTTATTTTCAGAAAAAAAAATTAATCTAAAATTTTAGTTTGTCTAGCAATTAATCAAAATATTCTTTTAATTAGTTTTATGTATTTCTTTTGAATACTGAGTGAATAATTTTAAATGACAAAAATGTTCATACACTAAATTATTTTAACCAATTTATTTTCTAATTATACACATTAGAAAAAGAGTTTTTTTTTTATTGCCTTGTACTCGATTTTTAATTGAAATTTCATTTATATCTAAATAATTTGATGTTGTTTGATACAATGTCTAATTTAATTTTTATTTTAATTATTTAAAATTATATATTTATAAAAAAAAAAAAACTAATTAATTTTTGTAGCCTTTTTAAGTTCCATTTCTTTTCTAAGAGCTTCTCTCAGTTCTCTGGTATTCAGACCCATTTGTTCATATTGAAGAATTTGATGCTTCAGGGTCATTTCCTTTATGTTAGGCACATTTTCTTCCAATGGCTTTGAGACCTTTTTATCTAGTTCATTTTCCTCTCTGATCAAAATAAAATAAACGATAAAAATCAATGTACTAATGGCTACGATGAATGGCTGAGAAGTTGGTTGAGTTCTGGATGTTTCACTTGTAAAAGAATTAATTGAATCCCAAGTTTTTGCTTTGCTAGTTGAATATTTAACTGGTTCGTCTGTTGGAGTTTTGTTTTTGCTTGTTTTTAGTGTTGACGAAATAAAACGCTTTTGTCCGACTATTCCACGAACAATTCCAATATTTAATCGAAGAAATCTCATTTAAGTTAAATTTTTTTATATAACTCGGCATAGTATGTTGGGAGTTAAATCATTTTTTTGTTATGTAAAATGAAATATTACTTACTTCAATTGAAATTTCCACTAATTTACATAAAGTGTATTTATTTTTGTCTTAATTTTAAGCTCAATTTTGTTGTTTTAGAAAATCCTAACTCAAAACGCCTAAGCATTTTTTTGATACTTTTGGATATCATCAAAAAGAACATAGCATAAAATAAACAGATATCCTTCGTATAGGTAAAAATAGAATAAAATTTTTAACAAATCTTGAAGATTTTATCAATTATTATTAATTTTTTTAATTTATATTTATGAATACTGCAATATTGTGCAATATTACCTTACCTTATTATTTTTATTCCGATTTCCTGAAATAGAAATTAGTATAAGATAAGCCAAAATTATTGTTGAATAAATATTTATTGTTTTTTATTTTCAAAAAAAGAAACAGAAAAAAATTATTATTTCTTAATACATTTCTTTAGACAAGCCCATTAGATTGAATTGATCTAAAGATTTGCAATCTTGTAAATAATCACAATCCTACATGAGCTTCTTTTGTGTTTTGATAAAAGTTCAGCATCTTCTATCGTTAAATTTATTTTCTAAAATACTTGCACATATTCTTAAGTCAAATTATTTCAACACTCGTAAAAATGTCAAAAATTAAAAATAATATGTTTTTTAATGATTTAGTGGTCTTCTTAATCAGATAAGTATCATTTTTATATAATAAGTGATTTTTTTATAATATTAAGTGTTAATCTTTATTTTTATGGATTTTTTTAAAAATTGTCATATTCTATTAAAAATTTTGCAACCGATTTTAATAGGATTTTAAAAAGCCTTAATTATTAGGTTAAAAAGAACATTTCCATTTAATTCGTTTTAATTATTTTTCAATATCTAAAGCAATTGAGATATAATTCTAATTGCTTTGGTGATAAATTCCCAATTTTTTTAATGATCTAATTCACAGTTGATCATATTTTAATTATGTCTGACTTTATATTTTAAATTTTTTATATTTGCCTTCCATTTACTATTGTTCTATCTTTTTAAATAATTAAATTTGAAATAAAAATTTTCTTAAATTAATTTTATACATTTTTCTTGATTTAAATTTCCATAAAAAATAGACTAATTCGCAAATGATAAAATAATGATAAAAAAATTGAAAAAAAAAAGCTTTTTTTCGATTTATTTTTTATTTTCGATTTATTTTAAAAACAAAACGACCAATTTTGAATACTAGTCTCTTTTTTCAAGCTAAAAATTAAATAAAATTAAAAAAATCTATTAACAAAATAAAGCTTTAAAATTCTAAAAATGATTTTAAAAAAATTTAAATAAAAAAATACACTTATTAGTTATAAGAAAGATTTTAATTTTAATAAATATGTAAACTACTTCTGACCAAGGTTCTCTTAGTCAAAGCTTTGGAAAATCATCAAAATAAAAATAATATAAAATAAATTAATATCATTCGTATTAATGAAAATTAAATAATTATTAATATTCTTGATTTATATTTAAAAATGGCTTTTCCAGATTCAAATAAAATTGGAGAAATTTCCTAAAATAAAATACTACGACATTATGGAATATGCTTAGCAAACTTTGCTGAACATTTTTTTATAATACGATAAAAATAGGAATGAAGATCCAACCCAAAAACTGATACCAAAAAGCCTGATTGAAATAATATCAAACAAAAAAGTATTTATTTAAAATTAAATTACTTTAAGGAGCAAAAAGAATCAAGTAATCAAAAAATTGTCAGTTTATTGCCAAATCAAAAAAAAATTAAAAAAAAAACAGTGAATGGAAATATTATGTTAGTAAATTTATCGATAAACATCCATTGTGAGTAGAAACTTTAATCAAAATTAAAAATTAAGTTAATGCTAGAAATTTTTTAAGACAAAAAATTTATTTTTATTATATGAAAGAATTAGAAAATCTTTCAAATAAAATTTTAATTTCATTTTTTAAGCTAACTGAGAAAATAATTACAATCATTTATAATAAAATAAATAGTTTTACAGTTAGATATTAAAAATATTCGCTAAATTATTGTCTTTATTTGCAAAAAACTTGTTATTGATAAAAAATCTATCATATTTTTAAACATAAAAAAACAGTAAAAAATATTGCCAATTAATCCATACTATCAAATAATCTGAAACCAAATTTGCTAACTGGAATGATGATTTCAGTTGTTCAAATGCCATCTCTGATAAAGATATATACATTTTTCTCATTAATAAAAAAACATAAAACTTATTAAAAAAAAATGCTTTTGAAATATTTAAAATTTAAATAATAATTGATATAAATATTTAAAAAAGATGATTTATTTAAAGAATTTTTAATATTTATGATCAATTATTTTGACTGATGACTGATTTAATTCAATAAAATTTTTTGCTATTTTTTGTTTTTTTGATTTAATATTAAAAATGAAAGATATCATTAAAAAAACGCCTTGAAGTGAGTTGAACACAATATAAATATACCATAGAAATGAATATTTGTCATTTACTAATG
>VANL01001577.1:0-12123 GCA_006352455.1 Brachionus sp. 'Tiscar' | reverse complement strand
GATTTAAAAACTTACTTTGGTTCTTATGGCAATATAACTGATTGTGTTATAATGAGAGATAAAGAAAAAAATACTTCTAGGGGATTTGGTTTTGTCACCTTTGATGATTATGACCCAGTTGATAAGATAATAATTGAGAAGCACCATACTGTGAATGGTTTAAATCTTCAGTGTCAAAAAGCCTTGCCCAAAGATGGCAATCAGACAAATAATCGGTCACAGCAAAATAGGGGTGGACAAAATTACAATGGATTTAACAACAATAACAATAATTTTATGAATAATAACAGAAACGGCTCCTTTCAAATGAACAATAACTACAATGGTAATGGAATGAATTTTGGGAATTTTGGTAATCAATTTCCCATGGGAGGTAATAAGATGAACGGTCAACGTAATGGAAACTCAGGAGGTCCAGTTAGACCGTCTGGAAAATTCGGCAACAGACAACAAGCTCCGTATAATGGAGCTAATAGGGGCGGTCCTAAAGGAGGACCAAAGACCCGGGGGTTTAATAATAATAGAGGCAATGGAAAACCTATGAACAACATGAATCCAATGAATCAGATGCCAAATATGAATATGGGTATGAATCAAATGAATCCGATGAATCCTATGATGGGCAATAATGTTATGTAATGGTTGTGTGTATTTTGAAACTAACCTATAAGCTTATATCTATTTTATGTATCTTTTAACTTGTTGATTTTTATTATTGATTTTTATTGATCTAATAAATCAAGTTTTCTTAATTTAAAAAAAATTCGGCTATCATTTTAATGAATCTAGGTTCCAGAAATTTAAAACTAAAATGCTATACGAATTTCTAATTTTTGACTTAAAATTCGTAAACTTATTTCTTTGAAACCCTTATTAAAATCAATTTAAATTTTGAACATTTTAATTATATTGAATATTTTTACTAAATATTGAAATCATTATTCAACTAATTTTACATGATGTAAAAAATAAAAGCTAAATTAAATATATTGATTGAAAATAGAATCTAAAATCAAATAACTAATGTAATTTTATGTTCTGATTGAATAAGATAGAGGAAATGCAAAACGTCCACGCTATCTTAGGATTAGATTTACGAACTCGAATTCGTAATTTAAACTATAAAACCTCAAAAAGCCAATTTTTTAGGTGAGCTCGAAAAAAATTCTATATTTTTTTGCCTGAATGGGCCTAGAGGTTGCATTAATTTGCCAAAGTATACTATGAATAGATGCATATACCTTCACCAAAAGTATATAAAACATGCCAACATCTAATATCACCTGAAAGAGCGCAAAATTTTCTACTAGAAAATGATATTTTTATTTTCCAACAAAAAAATTAATATTAGAATTTTTCTCAAAAAAAAGCACACAATTTAACACCTTTTTTTGGTTTAACACTAGAAAGCCCAAATTTTTTTAAACCATTAAAATCTAGTCGGGTCATTTGACCCAACAATCGTTTTCTGCTTAAATTTGACCGAAAAATGTGTATTTTTGTAAAGTTTTTATTAATTTTTTTAATTTTAAATAAAACTTATGTCAAAATAAAAAAAAATCGATTCTTAAAAAATCTTAATTATTGTTACTATTTATCTATTGAAAAATTTAAATTTTCTAATTTCCACTGTTTTCTGAACATAACTTGCAAATTATTTTAGTGGTATCTCTGCAGGACCCACAAACAGACAATTTACAACTACCACAACTAAATTTTGTCTTATTTTCATTGCATGCCAGCTAATGCCTTTTTTGGAAGTTTCGTCAATATTTGAATCAACATCTTCAGTATATAGAAAAAATTAAGAATAAATTTACCTGTATAATATATAGTTTTCATGTTAAATTAATGTTGAAAGAAGCCAAATCGAAAATCGGGTCAATTGACCCGAGCGGATATTTATGTATATATTTTTTTTTCAGTTCAAAACTTATATAACTAAAATTTTAATTTTATTTTTTTGAAATATTTTTTTGAAAACAATTTGGGGTAAACAAGGTTTTTCAGAAATTTTTTATTATTTAAAATTTTATTGAGAATCAAAACTTTGACCCGCCGGGTTTTCTAGTGTTAATTGGTATAGAGAAAATTTGGAACAACTTTTAGGTTTTAATTTTTTTATTTTCTCTCTCTTAAAAAAAGTCTTCAAAATGAGGCATTTAAAAAAAAATAAAGTTTTTTTAAATTTTAAATCAAAATGAAATGAAATTAAGGGTTTCAAAGGACGAAGTTTACGAATTTAAAGTCAAAAATTAGAAATTCAGATAGCACTTAAATTATGAATTTCTGGAACCTAAACTAAATATATTTAACAATAAGTAAGGTTCACGCAGTGCAAAACTTCCACGCTTTCTTAATCAGATAAAATAGACCTCATTTTTGGATTCTATATATATGAAAACCAAATTAAAAAATTTTTTTTTATGGAGAGAAAAAATTATAGATTTTGGACTAGGGGGTCTGAAATTTTTCCCTTTCTATTCACATCAAACTGTATAAAATTCATTTCTCTTTAAGATGGTATGTCGCATCATTAGCTTTATATGTTTTTCGATGACTTGTAGACACTCAAATGAGACCAACTTTTGAGTCGGTCGCTTAACTTCAGACCCTCTAATCCAAATTTTTTTTTTCACTCCACCTAAAAAAAAATTTTCAAAATTAAATGCAACTACAAAAAATTTTTAAAATAAATGGTATAATTTTAACAAAATTGAAATAAACTAGTTTAAAACTATCCCCATGATTTTTGAAAATAGAAAAAAATTTATTAAATTAGGTGATAAGACATTTTAATTATTAAGGAAATATGTTAATAAGTTTCAAAATTGATCAAGATCTGGAATTGTGACTTTGAGAAACAAAAAAGTGCAAAAAAACTTTTTTAATTTAATTAAATGTTTAAAATTTTTAACTGAATAATTTTTTTTCTTCTGACCATGCAACTTTAAATTTAATAATAATTTAATAATAATATTTAAGAAGACAGGAAATAATAATTATCAAAAAGAAATAAAATGATGGCTTTGCAAATGCAAGATGAAATTGTCCAAATAAATGTAGCTACATAATTCAACATGACTCATCACTAGTTTAAAATGCTTCAGTATCGAAAATTAAAGAGATGAAGTAGAAAAATTATATTTAAAAAAATATGTTATGTTAATTATGAAAAATATAGAAATTAAAGTGCAAAAAAATTTCTAAAATTAATAAATTTATTTAATTTTTTTTTTCATAAAATAAATTCTCAAATAGGCCATGAAAATCCGACGCCACAAACATACTAAGCGTGTTCTCCAATACTACCGAACAAATTTTAAATTTGACACAAAACTATTCAATGTGCTAATAGATGGAACTTTTGCCAATGAGGCACTTAATTGCAAAATCAATTTAGCAGAACAATTGCCCAAGTTTTTTGATGTTAAAGAAAATAAATGCAAGCTATTGACCACCAAATGCGCGGTACATGAAACCGAACTACTTGGAAAGCCAACACGTGGCGCAATGTTAATATTGAAACAATACCAGCTGGTCGAATGCAAACACAAACGAAATTTCGTTAGTTCAGAGAAATGTTTCAAAAATTTGATTTCAGAATCTGGCGACACAAAATACATTGTTGCGACTCAGAGTCCAAGTTTAAAAGAAATAGTGCGCAATGTTCCTGGATCTCCTCTGATGATTATATCACACAATTCTATAAACTTGGAAAAACCATCCGAGCAAACCAGTGATTTTGTTAATAAAAAACTTGAGAGTAAACTAGCCCCAAAGCATGATGAGTTGAAAGCCATTAGAGAATTGAAAAAGAAGCTAGATAAACAAGAACCCCAAGTGAAACGATTGAATAGAAAAAAGAAAGCCAAACAACCTAATCCGCTCTCTTGTAAAAAGAAAAAAAAACCTCAACAATCTCAAAATAATAAAAAAAATTAAAACACTATTTTACTTTTATTTTTTTTTTTGGGAAATAAGTGGGAACGTTCATCAGTGATTAAAGCCACTCAACCGAGTCACGTGACTCTGATCTCGACTTTAAACCACGACTAGCTTGGAACCACAAACCAAGCGTGTACTCTACAAGAGAACACTTAACTTTTTACTTCCTCTATTTTTATTTTCAAAAAATTAAGAAAAAAAAATTTTTTTTTTATTATAAAATTTTATTAAACAATTATAGGTAGTTTAAAATTTTGATTAAATGAATAAAACATAACATCGTTTGATTCATTAACAAAAGCAAACAGTCTTAGTACATCATCATTTTGTCTTAGTTGAATTAAATCATTTAAACAAGGTAAAATAAGCTGATTAAAATTTCCACTATTTCGCCTGGTCACAATTCGATATGTTGGTTTTATTTGAGGCTGTGATTTTTTGAACGATTTATTCGGCTGATAAACATCGAACATAAAACGAAAACTACATGATTTTAATTTATGCTTTATTTTAAAATACAACTCGGCCTCGGAGACATTTGAAATAAAATTGTTTAGTTTTTGAAATATTTCATATTTGTTTAGTAGACCATGATCATTTTTATCTATTATAGGCACATTATTATTTTTCTCAATTGAGTTTATTTCTTCGTTGCTCGATTCAATCAAATCTTTTTTATCAACTCGTCTCACAATATATCCATGTCGAATCAGTGCTTTAAAAATCTTGTAATCATTCAGACTTAGATCATCATTTTTAAAAAAAAGCTCATAGCATTGCTGAACACTCATAGGCAGATGATCATTTTCGTTCTCAAAATAGATAAGAACATTTGACTAAAATTAAAAGCAAAATAAAAATTTATAATTTATTTCATTTTTAATCTATTACAGTTTCAAGTAAGTAAAGTGCTTCTTCTGGATAGAGAAAATCACATTTTGCATCTACATAGCCCATTGAATGTATAAATTTTCCCTTTGTTTTTGTCAGTCTAACACGATTAGTTTCCGCCAACCATACTCCAGTTGATAAATTTTTAGCCAACTGCACATTTGGTTTCACTTCAAAATTCATTCAAACTAAAATAAGCTCTGCTAATTTTCAATTTTTAAAGAAAGAAATTTTTTTTAAAAGGAAACAAAGTTAAGTGTTCTCTTGTAGAGTACACGCTTGGTTTGTGGTTCCAAGCTAGTCGTGATTTAAAGTCGAGATCAGAGTCACGTGACTCGGTTGAGTGGCTTTAATCACTGATGAACGTCCCACTGTTTTCCTAAGAAATTTTTTAAGAAAAAAAATATTTTTTTCGAGTCACTCATTACTCAAGCACATGCTTTTCTTGCCATTTATTTTGAAACTAAATTTGCTTTTAGTCTTCTTTATGCTAAATAATTTATTAGAATTGCATAATTTTAATTATATTCAAAACGGTTTTAGTCAACACCTATCAAGTGATTATTTTTTTTAATTTTTTAGATACAAAAAATGAATAGAACTAATTTTAAAGCTGATCCGCCCGATAACGGATCATGGTATCCAGCTAATTTTGTTCCCTTTTGTCTACGCATTCAGACTTACACTTTAACAGACGGGTTTGTTTATTAATACTTTTTTGTTTCTTTTCGTCTTGATTATTTGTCTAAACAAAGACTTTTGGTATGGGATGTTTTGTTACTTGCACCAAATGTGATATTTACCATTTTTTTGCTAGCCAAAAGAATTCAAATGAATCAAAAATTAAAAAAATTAAATTTGCCCATAATAAAAGTTTTTTATCAAATGGTAAAAAAAATTTTTTTCAAAAAAAAAAGAAAAGAAAAATTTATTTATTTTTTTCAGATTTTAGCTTTGTCAATTTTGTCTATAAGTCGATGTTTAATAAGCATATTTATAAAGCCGAATAACTTTAGGGGACAAATAATCAACAAAGTCTGTTAATTTAATAGGTCTAGTATTTTTTTAAATTAGTTTATTTTTTAAGATTGCATGGTTGATAATCAGGTTTAGTCAGCTGGGCACCGAGCTATCAGTAGTATTTTTTGGCATTTTTTTTGCAAGACTTGAAAGCCAAAAAAGCATTCTCAGAATTATATCATTGACCATGCCCATATCTTTATTGTATATTTCAATTCAAGTAGAAAAATTTATAAATTAAAAAAAAATAAAAAATAAATTTTTTATTTAATTAAAAGGCTTCTTTGGAATTTTTATTTCCAGATAAACACTATGAAGTAGTTGATAAAACTTCGCATTATTACGACCTGTTCGGTCTAGGTGGAATGATATTTTGGTTTGCCTCTAGCACAATATTTACATTTGTAATTAACATTTTTAAATTAAAAAAAAAAGTTAATTTTTTTTCTATTTTTCAGATTTATTTTCTAATTTACATACTTCCATTTACTAAATTGAAAGAAAAATTTCCTTTACCAAGTAGACTACAGTAAAAATTTTGAACAACTTTATTTTATTAAATTATTTTAAGTGAATCGTGCTTTTTATTTATATTGTCTACTCTTGGGTGTAATTTGCTTATTACAATCAATAGGCTCATTGTTTGTCTATTTGAACATAGGTGATAATGTAGACGGACTTTGCATTTTAAATTTGACAACATTCATCTATTTTACTCTGTATGGTCCTCTGGTCTATTATGTTTTCTTGCGTAAATTCTTTCGTAAAGAATTTATGCTAACAAGTCAGTATTTAATCAACTCATGCAGTTTTAATTCTTCGACATCCACAAAGCAGTACAATAGCATTCTAGGCAATGAGTCCAGTAATTGGGATGCTAGTTGGGATTCCAATGCACCTAGAACAAGTAGAAGGTACTCAATTAATAGAGATTACTTTTTTGATCAATCTCAAAATTATGACGAAGAAAATGATGATATTAAAATAATTATTGTAAACAATATTAACTAATTTTTTTTTTTTAATTTAATTCAAGCCTGTTTATGATTTTTGTAAAATAAATATTAAAAAATTCATCCTAACTAAAAAATATATTGTTGACGTTGTACCGGTAGTTTAAGTTTATTAAAGACCTCGTGATACAATATGTTGGAGTGGGTATCATATTTAATAATCAAAATAGAACAAACAGACAAATTTTGAATAACCTGTTTTTTTTTAAAATTAGTTTCTGATAATGAATTTCAACAAGGAAAAGAAGACTTTTAATATTTTTTAATTAAAAATTATATATTTTATTTAAAGCAAAAATTAAAAAAAAAATTTATTTAAATTAATTTAAAAGAAGAGTTTAAAAAGCGATTTTTTTTTTTCAAATTGAAATTTTAGAATAAACCAGGATATCCGCCCAAACCCAAGCCTAAGCCAGAGTATCCGCCTATGCCTGAGAAACAAGGATTAATTGGAACTGGTACTGGTACAGGGACAGGTACAGGTGCTGGAACAGGAATTGGCATTGGCATTGGTGCCGGAGCTAAAGCAACAGCTTGGTAACAACATCCACGATTACGTCTTCCACACATTGTGATTTAATTTTTTTTTAGAACAATTTTGAATTTAATTTTATTTGAAAATTGTTTGAAAATTATTTTCCTATAAGCTCTATTTAAAGTGAAAAGCTGGCCATAAATCGTAAAAAGAAAATAAAAAATTTTGATTGTTTAAAAAATTTTTATCAGATTTAAATGCTTTAAAAAAATTCTTTTTGTTTTCATTCTAATTAATTTCTATTTTAAAAATGCTCTGATCCTAATCTAACAAATATTTAGTAAACAAATTTAAATTAAACTAAACTAAACAGTGCGATTGTATGATTGACTAGTGTTTATTTGGTTTATTTTTACAAAATCTATAAATAAAATCAGTTTTTATGAAAATAATTTATTAATAAATTTTCAAATAAAATCAAATTCAAAATTGTGTCAAAATGTGTGGAAGACGTAATCGTGGATGCTGTTATCAAGCTGTTGCTTTAGCTCCGGCACCAATGCCAATGCCAATTCCTGTTCCAGCACCTGTGCCTGTACCAGTTCCATCGCCTGTCCCTGTACCAATTCCAATTAATCCTTGTTTTTCAGGCTTAGGCGGATACTCTGGCTTAGGCTTGGGTTTGGGTGCATATCCTGGTTTATTCTAAAATTTCCATTTGAAAAAAAAAAGTTTAAGATAACAAAAAAATTCGCTTTTTAAACTCTTCTTTTAAATTAATTTAAATAAATTTTTTTTTAATTTTGCTTTAAATAAAAATTTAATATCCTTACAATTAATGTTGGAATATCAAAAAGAATTATTTTATTTTTTGATATATTTAATTTTTTTTCTTTATTTTCTCCTTGTGGAGCAAAGGGTCATCACTTTTGATTTCCATTCAGGTCGATCTTTCGCCTTCATTCTTGCTTCTCCCCATGTCTTTCCCACACTGTAAGCGATTGAGGTACAAACAATGTACGAAATCTATTAAAATAACATAAATGTACTAAATTTGAGTCTTCATTTTCTTCAAAAAACTAAGTGTACATTTAGGTAAAAAAAAGTACATATTTATTGATTTAAAAAAATTGCTTTTTTTGAAAAAAAAAATATAACAAAATGTACCAAATTAATCCTTTTTTTCTTGAGAATTTTTTGTTACTAAAATGTACAATTGCAATCTATAAATTAATTGAAAAAAAAATTGATTTTTTGTTTTAATGTTTTTATAACAGGCTATCGGATAAGCTAAATTTAACAAACGATTTTTAACAAACGAACGATTATCATATAGCAGATTTAGACAACCAAAATACTGTAAATCAAGTCGATTTGACACCTACTAGTTCAAACCAAATTGTAAGTAGATCAAAGTCAATTTTTACTCAATTTGCTATTATTAACTTAATCTTTTTAGCATTTATCCGACATGTTTTCAATATCGAGAAGCAGCTAAATGTTTCATTATTAGATTCCCTAATACAAAAAGAACAGACAAAACATTAATAGCAATTTTATTTATATTATTTTAAAATAAATTTTTTAAATTCTTCTTAAGGATCAAATACATCAAAAGCTAAAGCGAAAATTTCATTCAAACAGGCGTGGAGATAACCCATCACAAGAGATTGCTCAAGCTCGTTTAAAGTATACACCAAAGAATCCAAAATCGTATAAAAACAACTAAAGCCAAAGTCATACAAGTCAAAGGGTCTCAGATCAAATTGAAACACAATAATAATTCAGATTTAAATTTTTTTTTCTGCATTTTAAACTTTTTTTTATTTTAATTTTGTTTTGATTTTTATTTTTTCCAATAAAAAAAAATAAATTACAAATTATTCTTTTTTTCATTTATTGTCATAAATTATTTTGAATTTAAAAAAAAATTATGCACAAAAAAAAGGTAGCTGAAAAATTGTACATTAATGTGTTCTTCTAAAAAATGTACATTTAAGTAACAAAAAAAAACGCCACATATATGTTCTTTTTCAGTAATTGTACATTTATGTGTGTAACACTCGTTTTTTAAGTTTATGTACAAAAATTTGTACCTCAAAGGTTAACAGTCCATTTCAGTGAGCTCTTTCTAACTTTACAAATTAATACAAATTAATTTACATAATAATACATATAAAAACAACCAAATTTTGTCTTTTTTTTATTTTACAAAATATTACAAATACATTTTCGAGCAAAAATAACATTGAAAGTATTATTATTTTGAGCGTCACGCAGATTTTTTTCACAAAATAAGGGGTAACAAAATCGAGGTCAGACTATATTTATATTCAATTTATTTAGCAATTTCAATAAATTCGAACATAAAATATAGATTTATTCTTAATTTTTTTATAACAAGTCAAATTGACTTGTTTTAGTGACTCTAGTAGTTTGAAATTTTGTTGCTTCTAGTGTTAAGAAATTACGCAAAAGAACCATTATTTTAGTATTTTTTTATTTATTTCAAAATAAAATTTTTTGTACTTTTATTAAATTAAATTTTTTTCGTTCCTTCTTCCCCAATTTTAGAAAATTGACAGAAAATTTTTAAACTATAATGCTTCAATATTTTTACTTGACAATGTGTCGATTAAGTCAAAGTCAATAAAACAGTTAATGTCAATAAATAGAAAAAAAAACTCAAGTCTTTAGAAATACAAGACAAATATTTAGCTATTATCAAAAGTTATTAATTTTGAACTACAGTCTTGTTTCGGAAGCTATGCTTGAAATCATCTTTTAGTTAGAATTGAATTTTTGTGGCATAAATCAATAAATCATGTTAATTTTTGTAAAATTTTATTCTTCTAACTCTTACTATGCTTGCTTTGTTTTCATTTTATCAATTAAAGATCTCAAATCTCAAGGCATATTAGTCTAATGTCGCCTGGAAAAAAACAAAAACTTATTCGTTTAATAAAATGTCTCAATAGTTTATTTGCATATTAATATTTTTATTCTTTAATTAAAAATCAATTGTTGCTTAGCCTATGTCATTTTAGTATAGTGAGGCCTAATTGAAACAAAAGCACTGTTTTTTTTATATTATTTTAAATTACCGCATAGAAAAAATAATTAAAAAGTCATTTTATTCCGCAAGGCATTATTTGGTTAAGCTTTATCATTAAAATAAAGATCTAAATATCTTATTTTAGCTTATTTTTAGGATGAAAAAAATTATCTATCGATTTTCTAGCAATTTTATTCATTGCGCATTTTAAAATAAGCATAATTTGGGCACAAAATTGTTAAGTTAAACCCCCAAAAAAAATATCTTTTGACTGATAACTACTGAATATTCTCAGGTCTAAGTAAAATAAAAGACAAAAATTCAAATTTACATTTTTAAATTGCAAATCAAGCTTTAATGTTTATTCAAGATATATTTATTTCAAATAGATCTCTTAATTAACCACTATTGATTAGCTTTTTGACATTGTGATTGTTAAAGCGAAAGTTATTTGAAACCAAAATGAATAAATTACTTACAAAATTCGGCAAAGGATTAGATACTTATTAAACTTGGAAAATTTTTTTCATTACTGAAATGTGGATGTAAAATAATTATTTATTTTAGATAGTTATTGAGAGTCTTTAGTTTGCATAAAATCTAGAAAATAGGAAAAATTGCTTCCGAAATATAAATAAGGCAAAATGTGAACCGCAATTTTATGCCATATAAAAAACTCTAAAAATTATTTTAATTAGTTTTAAATTTTAGCTTTTAGCAAATAAGAGAAAAATTTTTTTTTTTGACTAAATTTTTCTTTTAACTCAAATTTTTTGTTTATTTAAAATCATAAAAAGTTATTGTGTTGAAAATTTTGAAATTTTTTTTATAAGAGATAAATTTTAAAATTATTAAATAAATAAATTTTAACTGTCTTTTTTAATTCCACAGCATGTTCCCTTAAAAGCTATTGCTAAAAATTGGACAACTAGTTTTTCTTTTAAGAGACATATCGTCTAATAAATAATGACACTTGATTAACAATAAAAATAATAATAGGAAATTAATTGGGAGACTTAAATTGCTAAAGGGAATTTCATAAAAAAATGCCTGTTTATACTCTTCGAATCAGTTATTTTTTCCAAGCATTCAAACGGTCCCATAAAGCTTTATTTCTAGAAATTTGTTTTAGTAAGAAACTTAAATTACTGACTAGTGAATGTTTGATATTAATTTTGATGAAATTTTTTTAGCAATCAAAAATATTTCAAGTTAATTTTAATTTTGAGAAAATAAAATTTTTTTTTACAAAAATCCAATATCTTATTAAAATGGTTGTATTAGACAAGAAATTTTAAAAACTTTGTTTGAATTTTTTCCCTCAAATAATTTAAGTAAACAAAGTAATTGTCATTTTTTTTAAGTCTAATTATTCACAATCTATTAATTGATTTTTTGCTAGGGTATTCCTTGATCAACCCCAAAACCCTTCAAATATCTTATTATATATTTTTATAGTTTAATTATTTTGTGGATATTTTTTATAGAATAAAAAAATTAATTGTTATTGAACTTAATTTTTGGAAGAAAAACTGTATTTAGTATGAGCCTAAGACTTAATAATTGCATTAGGGTCTAGTAAGTTCAATTTGAAGAAAAAAAAATTATTTCGCATGATGTTTAAAATATTTGTAATCAACCCGGATAGATAAATTTACTAATTGAATAGCAAATGATCATTTAGATGCTGGTCAAAAGCAAAAGCAAAAACTAAATTCTAT
>VANL01001576.1:0-12130 GCA_006352455.1 Brachionus sp. 'Tiscar' | reverse complement strand
ACTGCTATAGCTCATTAGAGCTCTGCTCGGGTATTTTTTCCGAGTTGCAGTTCATATTACTACTACTACTACTACTAATAAAATTTAAATTTATACAAAAAAGAAAAATAGTTCAATTATTTTAGACATTTAAATTAGAGTAAAATAATAACATAGAAATTCAATGTTTAATTTATCCTATTGTATCTTAAAAGACCATAAATGCTCTCTGTTTGGGGCTCCTGCTTATTGAACATTTTTTTAATTCTTCGAAAACTGTTATTTTTATTTTTTAAATTGTTGTTATTACTGGTTCTTCATTAGAGAATAACACACTTGACTTTGACTTTTGAGAAGAGTTAAAGTTAAAGAGACCGGCCAATTATTAGATCCTAAAAGTTTATTTCCACTCTTAATTCAAATTTAAATTTCTGTTTTTACTTACGAAAAAAAAATTTTCTAATTTTCTAAAATCTACAGACGCATATGTTTTAATAAATATTCGTTTTCACAATTATATTCATTTGATTAATTGAATTTTCGAAAAAAAAAATTAATGTTTGCGTTCGATGAAAGAATATCTTCATTAAACAACGAGTATTTTACAATATTAGTATTTCTTTATACAAATACAAGCTTGAATTTTATATAACTCGTTTTTAAAATCAAGATCCCTTTTAAAATTTAAACATTCTTTAAAATAAATAAAATAATCTCTCAATTATTCTTGAATATTTATTTTTTAAAAGGTAGATTTAAAAAGAAAAATATTAATGTTAAAATTGAATTTAATTAAAAACTAGACTTTATTTAATAAAATAAAGAGTTTTTATCTTTGTTTAATTAATTTAATGGATAAAAGTTTAAAATTTTTGTTATAATTAAACATGCATTATTTGGTTAAAACTATGAATTAATGTCAAGATAAAAGCAACAAGTAAAATTCATAATTTAACAAAGCCTTTAAATATTATCCAAAAAAGAGCATTCTTTGTTTCATTTGGAACATGATTATAGGCTGTAATTGTTTTCTTCGTTTTCAAATCATTAAAAATAGAACTAAAATTTTTTTTTCTCAAAACTTGTTGATTTAAATTTTAATTTAAAAAATATTAAATTAAATTTAGCTAAATATCTAAAAAAAATTTTTTAATTCATTGTTGTTTTTTTAAAAATTATTTTTCAAATTTTAGATTCATCTTTTTAGGATAATGATTTATATGCTTTTTTATTTACTTTTAATTACTAAACCGAGCTATCAAAATAAATTATGCAACAACCAGTACAATGGTACGACTAAAAATTTTCAAGATATTTTTCTTGGTCGATGCTTCAATTACATAAACCTGATACACAAAGATAACTGTGAAATAAAATCAGCTAATTTGAATTGTAGTCTTATTTGGCATGAATTTTCCAAGGTAGTTGTCAACAAAAGCCCATGTCAAGTTTCAGTAAAAGACTTTGATGAATTTGTGCAACTAACATCGCATTCATATCCAAATGAAAGGTCAGTTTTTTGGTCAGGCACATACAAATCAGTGCATCAAAGTAAATTATTCAATTAAATATGGCTATAAATTAAATCCAATTTAAATTCAAGTAGCAAAATTAAAAGGTGATTGGACTTTGGAAGACACATTAAGTGGCTATTTGCTAGATGGACTAAGCTTTTGTTCGGACAATAAAAGTGACAGCTTTTTGACAAATTGCCCGTCTGATTGTGTCACTAGAAACAATCCGTTTTGGAATGCTGTATCCAAAAACTACGCGTCCAAAGCAACTGGTCGTGTTGTTGCCGTTCTAAATGGAACAAGAACTTCCGGAGCTTTGTCAAATTACAGCACTTTTTACAATTATGAACTTCCCTCTATGAATTTTACAAAAATCAATCACTTTCAGGTTATCCTATTGCATTCGGTCGACATGCCCGAATACGAAAGTTGCCAAATGCCAAAGACTTTAAATGCTCTTTGGAAAATTTTAGATTCCAATAGGGTAACCTACGAATGCATTGATGACAAATTTTATCTGAAAAATTTTATGTGCATCGAAAATCAAAATTTACCTGAGTGCCAAAAATTGTTTTCAGTATTTAGTAAATCATCAAATGCCGTTATTCCATTTTGGCACGCTTTTATTTCACTAATAGCTTTAGCAGCAACTTTAAATACACTATTTTATTAATTTATTTATTAGGTTTATTTTGAAATTATAAATAAAAGATAGAAAAAATTGTACCATTAAAAGACAAAAAATAAAATAAAGTCAAAATAAATGCTTGAAATTTCTTCAAAATTTTTAACCACTTAAGAGACCTTAGAAAAAATTTGAATGTTTATTTATTTTTTTTCAAAACACATTTAAGTCTGCCTAATTTAATTGAGTTTATAAATTTTATTTAATTAGCAACTTAAGTTCGTTTGAAGAATAGAAAAAAAATAAAATAAATTAAATTTGTTTAATTTATTGATCTGATTTTTGATCTAGTTCTATTTAAATTGAGTAATTGTTGATAAAATAAAATTTTGTTGACTTGGAGAAATGTTTTTTTTTTCCTTCTAATTTGGATACTTTTTTGAATTAGTAAATGATAAGTTTATAACCAATTTAGATTGATCAGCTGCGTAACTATTAGCTTTGGGATATTTATAACTCTATTTCCAAGCAACAATTGAAAATTGGAAATTTAAACTTGGAAGGCAAAATTTTGCCGATAATGTCACTATATAAAAAAAAGCATGGAAACTTGGATTAATAAATTTAAGAATTTTATCTTAAGTCAAATTTTCCGTAAACAAAGTTGAAATTAAATGAAAAATATATTCTTTTCCGTTGTTACTGGCAAACAGTGTACAAATAATTTTAGACAAAATCTTATTTAAAATCTTAAGCATGTTTTTTTGCTTCTCTATGACTTTAGACTCAGGTTTCCATGTCTAATTTTCCACAGTCATAAACAAACATTTAATCAACTAAATTAAAGCTTTTTAATTTTTGACAAATTATAAAAACCATAAAAATTCGTTGTCAGTAACATATTGCTGAGAAAGAGGGCTTTTTCTTTTTTTTTTTTTTATTTTTAAAAAATCATTAACTTATTTGTATTTACACAATTTTATGACAAGTTTTAAACAACTTTATTTCTGAGCTTTGTTTGAAAAAGTTTCCATAAATTTTGTTATAGTTACTGATTAATTTCTTACCTTTGAAAAAAAAATAGAAGTTAATAATAGAAATATTTAAAAACTATTTTCAAACTCCTAAGGTAAAAAATCAGATACTTTTCTAACTAAAATTCTTGCATTAATCGTTTATCACTTAGTCTTCAATTAGATAAAGACACTTATTAATGAATAATGAGTGTTATGGCTGACTCGCAACCATTTCATTTGCCGCCAATAGCTCATCCGTCGACCAAGGTCGACAAAAACCCGAATACCATAAACATAACAGCTCGCGGAGTCTCGCGAGCCAGTTCTCTGGGCGAGCTTGCCGATAAGTACTACAGTTCTACTAATCCAGTTAAGCCTTATGAAGCCAGTGAGAGTGCTTTCAAAAAGTCCAAGGCAAAAAACAACCACTTTGAGTCCTATGATTACAACATACCCGAAAATGTTCAGACCGTCTACAGCACTGATCTAAACAAAGTTTCAATTCCAGTATTTGGTAATTTTTTTTAACAAATTTTAAAAAACAAAAAAAACATTAAAATATTCTTATTAATGAATATTTTAAATTTTCTTTTGAAATGTTTTTTAGACAAGACTAAGATTAACTCACTGAAAAAAAAAGGTCTGATCAATTTTAAAAATTTTTCCCTCAAAATTTGTCTAACAATTCTAACAATAACTAATAAATTAATTCTATCAGATATTTAAATTTTTTATTTTATTTTTTTTATATTTAATTAATTGGCCAAAAACTTGTCTTGAATTAGTGAAACAAAAAAAATGGTAAATAATTTTTTTTTTTGTAAAGGCAGTCGTCCTGGAACATCCATGAGCTCTTCATCAATGAGCAGTATGCGTTCAGTCAACGCATCAGTTGACATTGAAGAGTATTACCAGTTTATTAAAGATAAAGCAAAGAGTAATTTTCATGAGATAAAAACTAAATTTCGCAATGCAGATCCGGACGGAAAAGGCGGTGTTTCCAAAGAAGCCTTTGCTCACATACTTGCTTCCATTTTGGGACCATCTAAGCCTTTGAGCCATCAGCATTTTTTGAGACTTGTTGAAAAAATGGGCCTCAAAAAACTTCCTCTAATAAAGTTTAATTAAAATGTAAAATTTCAATAAAATTAAACTAAATATTTGTTCAAGATACGAGGAATTTATTTCGTGTATTAAAGAGAATAGAGGCGAAATTGATTGGAATGAAACGGCTAGAAGCAGCACTTCAATTCAAACTTCAATATCAAGAAAAGCAACTCAGGTGTTTGTAATTATAAAAGAAAAGTCAAAAATGAGGCAATCTATCATTTTTTAAAATTAAATAAAAAACTTATTAAAATTTATCTTAATTGATTTTTTGTTTTTCAGAACACCCGACATGGTTAAACTTATTCCATTATTGAATGGCGGAAGTCCAGGTCGAGTTTTTAAATTTGAGCTCTTGAATTCCATAAATGGAATGGGAATTAAGATGGAAAGCGATGAATATGAAAAATTATGGAAAAAATTTGATCCAGAAGCGTTTGGTTTTGTTAAAAGTGAGATGTTTTTAAAAAAACTTGGTATCGACTTGGACTCGCTGAGAGAAGAATCAATGGCTAATTTGAACGATTTGTTCGGCGAGGATCCAAGTCACACTTTAGATGTACCCAAGGCCAAAATTAGTGGTAATTTAGAACAAGAAATGATAAGATTTAATTAAAGACAATTTATTCTTTCTTTAAAGATATTCCTGTAAATAGTTACAAAGTAAAAAGTGCCAGAAAAAAAAAGAATCCAGTGGAAAAATGGCTGAAAAAAAAATTCAGAAATGGCTTTAGTAAGATAAAGCAGTCTTTTGAGGAAGTTGATTTGCAAAAGACGGGCGAAGTTCGCCGGGATCAGTTTGTCTCTGTTTTAAGACAGCACGGTTTTCACATTGAAAATAATTTGCTTGATGAATTTTTGGAAAGATGTGGTGTTAAATTTGCCAAAAATTCATTACTTGTATCCTATGTTGATTTTTTGGAAAAATTTCAAAATCGAAGTGACCGCGGCATTGCCTACCGCTTCATAACCTCAGGGTATTGGGAAAAAAAATTAATAAATTTTTTTAAAATAAATTATTGTTTAAGTGATATGGATGATGATAAGAGTGTGACTACAATCGGCAAAGTCGAGCGTAGTCTCGTTCGTCTATTTCAAAGCGATTTTTTGGCCCTCCTTCAAATATTCAGGTAAATTTTTTTTGCCATTATTTTTGTTTATTTAAAATTTAAAAGAAAAAAATATTTTCTAAATTTTTTCATGGTCATTTTATTTTCTTAGAAAGCTTAAAAATTTTTTAAAAGCACTTGAAGAAAGTTGAGAATTATGATTTGTTTGTTTATGCTAATAAATAAACAAACACATTCGAGCTTTAAGATATTTACTATTTAATTCATAAGTTGTCAGTATTTTTGAGCGATTTTATAATGTTTCTCTATTTGAGTAAAATAAAGTTTTTAATGGGCATTTTTATTTCAAAACAAATATTGAAAATTTTAATTAAAATTTACATACTTACATAAAATGTTAAGAAAGCCAAAATAGTGAAAAAAAATAGCTTTTTCATTAATAATTAAAAAAGAGGCTTGACTTCAGCTTTGCTAGATCAAGATGTTGTTATTTAAAAGCAAACAAAAATGTTTACCTTATGGAAAAAATCAAGGGACATAATTTAAAAAAATTCAATTTTAGAAAACTTTTATTGATTAAAAAAAGAGTTTAGACGCAATACATATTTGAAGTATTTTTGTTTGAATATTCAAGCTAAATAATATGATTTAAAAAATTAAAAAATATTCAAGAGTTTTTCATCACCAATCATTAATAAAATTAAATTACTTAATCTATTGATTATTTTTCACTAAAAAATTAATAAAATTTTTTGATGAAAAGAATTTTTTCTTTTTACTTAGAAATAATAATTGTACTGAAAAAAGACAATTCAAGATTAAAAGAACAATTTCTCCGAGTCATCAGTTAAAAATAAAATCTTTAAAAGAAAATATTTTTCTTCAAATAAATCTAAATTGATTTTATTAATATTATTATGATTAATTGTTGATTTAAAAAACAAATTGAGCAAAATTTTTTCCTATTTTGATTAAAAAAAATTTATTAAAATAAAATATTTTCAGAAAAATTCTCCAACATACTTTGTAGCATATTTTTACCCAAAATAAAAACTCAATTACCTTTTTTTAAGTAAACCAAGTTAATAATCAATGATTAAATCTTATTGATGTTTTATTTTTTGTCTTTTATTTACATCTAAAAAATTATTTCTTGGTAAATAAGGTGCAACAAAGTTTTTTGCAGTATTTTTTTGATATATTTTATTTTAGTAAATTTTTATTTATCAAAATAGGAAGAAATTTTGTTCAATGCGTTTTTTAAATCAACAAATAAATCGAATTTAACTCTGAAATGAATTTTTCCAAACTATTCGTATTATATATGGTGATAGTTAAAATTTCCTATATTAGTAAAAATATCTTTCATTGTTTCCCCTATGAAATTCTGGTCTGTCACGACCAATTTTTGACTCAATGACTAAATAAAATTTTAGACTAAATAAATTTAGAGAGTAAGATGAATAAATACTTAGGTGAATTAGAAAAATGACTTTTTAAATTAAAAATTTCAACTCAATGGTTGACGAAATTGGCAAATTGAAGCTTCTGATCAAAATTTTTATGCTCATGCTCAAAATTTATCTTATAAGAATTTTTAAGAGCTTTTGAAATGATCAAATTAAATGCAGAGACATATCAAACCATATCTGAGTGTTGTGCATAATTCTTCGTGCAGAAATTTTTAGCAGAAATGTGCAGTTATAAAATACTAAGTTTAACATTGAATGTTAACTTTGAAAACGTGTTTCTGCGAAAAAAATTAAAATTTTAAAATAACTTAAAAACCTTTTTTTAGTGAAAAATTTTGAGCTTGATCATTAGCTTCAATTTGCTGACGAAATTAAGGTTTTAACTAGCAAAAAAATGGGGTCTACATTTCAACACACTAGAGAACCCTTATAAATCTATATTTTGATTTATTATAAATTTTTCCTTTCCTTGTTTAAACTCATTATCAGAAACTAAAATTTGTTAGTACCTCCAAGATTTTAAATCATTAATTACTGGCAGTCTCAAATCGACTTTTTGAATTGAATCAAGATATCTTGAATACCTGACTTCACTCTGCTATTTAATTATTTACAATTTCTAAAAATTTAATTTAAAAAAAAAAAGAAGAAAAAAACAAATTTTATATTTAAGAAAAATCGACAGAAATAAGACGAACACAATTTCAAAACAAGAATTTCGAGCTGCTATCGAGTCTCATTTCGGCATCGAAATAGCAGACTCGGAATTCGAGGATTTTTTCAGAGAAATGCCCAAAGATTCGCTTGATAGAATTCGATATCTAGAATTCATGACCAAGTTTGATACTGATACTTCATCAACTCTATTCGATGCTCAATCCGTAGCGTAAGTTTTAATTTTCAATTGTTTTTCAACAAGAACAAAATTTTTTCTTTAGACTTGATGAGTTTAAGCCTAAAAAAAATCGAAAAAAAGACTTTGATACAATATTGGAAGAAAAAGAAGAAACGCCAAGGTTTATTCAGAATTATAATGGAAGAAGTTCTAAAGAAGTAAAATATGAAAGCTTAGAATAGCGTTTTATTGATTTTTTTAACAATTAGCTGAATAAAATAATCAAAGAATTGATTAGGGATAAGTACAAAGATGTGGAAAATGCATGGGCCGAAGTTGATACGGCCAATTCGAATGAAATGACCAAGGACATGATGTACAATTTATTCAAAAAACTTAAAGTAACTCCGGCAATTAGCCGAGAAGAGATTGATTTTTTGTGGTGTGAATTTATCCTAAAAGATAACAAAAAATTGGAGTACTGGCAGTTTGTTAGACACTTTGGCTATACAAAAAAATCAGCTGCTTTTTTGAATGCCAAAATAGCGCCACCAAAACGAGGTGATAACGACATGATGTTGACTTCAAACAAGCTTGGTCGTGACAGTATTTTAATACGTGGAAGTGTCCAGGCCAAGTTGATTCTTCAGTTTGACATTCTTAAGCGAAGCTTTCAGGACATAGATCCGTACGGAACTGACTATTTGCTAAAAGATGAATTTGAAGAAATTTTGAGGGAATTATGTCCCGAATTGAATAATCAAGAAATGGATTTTATTTTCACCAAATATGCTGATTCTGATGATGGAAGAATAAATTATATGGCATTTTTGACTCCTTATAGTCCCAAAACTAAGCGTGAACCACCAGCAGATAATTTGAAAAAAAACGAAGATTTGCCAAGCAGTCGGTTGGACATGAACGAGCCATTAATCTTGAAATTAAGAATCAAAGTAAATGTGTTATAGAATTAGTGATTTTTTTTATATTATTTTTTTTTTTTTTCAAAGTTGAGCGACAACTATAAAGAATTGAGAAGGTTGTTCAAAAAACATGATCTTAAACAGAGTGGTTTTGTCAATGTGGCTGCATTTAAAGAAACCTTACGGTCACAAAAAATCAACTTAAGTGAAGACGATATGTTTGTACTTATGAGACGATTGGACAAAGACGTTACTGGAATGATCAATTATAATAAATTTATCAATGAAATAATAAAGCCATAATATTTGATTCTTAAAAAAATTTAATTTTGATTTTTTTCTCTTGGATTTTATCTGAAAAAAAAATAAAAAAAATTTTTTTTCGTTTTTTGTTTTATTTATCAAATATGGAAATTTATTTTAAATTAGAAAATTTCATCCCTAAATTAAAGACCCTAATTTAAAAATATTTAAATAAAAAATTATTAGATAACACCTGTACAGGTAAATGTAGTTCATTTGGCAGAGTTTTCATTAAGTCCATCTAATCTGACATTATCTAAGGTTCTCTGGATGTGAAATTGCATGCTAGTCTAGATTTTCGAGCTGCCTGACGCTCTGGTGAATCATGTCAATTTCATTATTTTGGCAACCCGACCTCACTGTTCCTTTGCACTTTTTGTGGCCAGGATGGCTTTCAACACACTAAAAAATCTGATGCTATTCTCTCCTTATGCCGATACTATCAGCAATAGCAATTTAGATTAGCCGAGGCAGGACCCTTGTTTTCTGATCTTTTCACCAGAGCTCTTACTAGGTCCATTTTTTCTAGTCCATTAACAAATTTGTAAATTTCAATCAAGTCCTCTCTCACTCTATTTTCACTAAGCCTTGCCAAATCCAATTTAGCCAATCTCATTTCATACGACATATTTCTTAGAGACATGGGTATTTTTGTCGCCTTCTCTTTCAACTTCTCTAACGCATTCACACTCTTTATCATACTTGGGTTCAAAATCTGCACTGCGTAGTCTAGGCGGCGTCCTTCTGCTATGATTTAAAAAAATTCTGTTCATGAATGATTTCAAAATTTAGTTTTTTTCACTTTTTAGAGATCACAAGTTAAACCTGCAACAGCAATAGCAAATAGTTTACTTGGACATATTAAAGAGCATTAAGTTTCTGAATCAATTAGCCTTGCTATATTATTATTGTTATTATTATAAAAAAAGCTACAGCAAGACTAGCTTGCGGAGGCGGCCTACATGAGAGGTCGCCTATGGTAGCTCGTTGCACATAATGAGATAAAACACTGATAGAAATATACAATAAAAATTTTAGGGTTAAAAAAGTTAGTTAATTTTTACAAGAATAAAAAAACTGGAAATTTTTTTTATTATTTTTTTTTATTTAGCTATCTTCATATTGTTTAAAGTAAGAATTATTTAGATTAGGGTTTAATTATTCGACTGCTTTTTCATTCTAGCAGTTTATACTAAAGTTAAATAGATTTATAATTTTTTAATTTAAATTTAATGAAATTTTTTTTGAATTTTTAATGTAAAAATATTTAGTAAAAATATTTTATGTCAAGATCGAAACATAGAACATTAAAAGTTTATTGATTGAGTGCAGCTCTACTTTTCAAATTATTTTTTTGTATTTCTAAGAATTCTTTTTAATTATTGTACCAGGGAAGCTAAATTATATATAATTCAAATTAAGGTCTTTAATTAAATGCGACTGTAAAAAAAAAAATGAAACTGAAATTTTAGGTCTTTAGATTTATTTCAAAGTTGGATTTTGATTCAAAAGTGGATTCATACCTCGATCTAAAAAAAAAATTAAAAAACTATATTTAGAAAAAATTCAATAAAAACTTTTATTTAAATTTTATATTAAATTTATTTACAATACAGTCTTTCTTGAGTAGCCATTAGCTAGAGGACCAATTTGTATTCAAAAAAAAAATAATAAAATAAAAAGAAAAAATAATGTTCACATTTAACTGAAATTAGTTGCATTTTTTTTCTAAAATTTCATATAAATTTAACTAATTTTTATGCTAAAAAATTACTGTTCAAATACCAAACCTTCATTAGTGTTGATATTTGTTTTTTCTTGAGATAGTTCTGAATTTTTCAGTAGCCCGTTGTTCGACTGATCATCGACCATTTCAGTATCCTGCGCAACTCCTCCGCACTCACTACTAGCTTCTGTGTTTGAATTAGCTGAGTCCCAATTGATTTTAAATTTAGTCACTCTGGGCTGATCGGCTGCGATTTGTCTCATCAATTTGTCGAATTGAGGCTCTGCTGGTGGATTGTCCTTCATCTCTTGGTCTTCGTACTCATTATTAACATAATAGCCAACTCGAACAAATTCTTGTTGACGATATGAAGCAGTTATCAGCACTACGGTGACGCCGACAGCGTCATCAGCCGGTATCTTTGAAATATCGGGTGGGTCGGCCTGTAAAAATATATATTTTTTTAAAAATAAATTCATTTTTCTTGAAAAAAATTTATACCTGAAACATAAATTTAAATTGGCCTTTGGGAACTGCGTCGACAACAATCTGGTCGAGTGTCTGATCGAACTCGACAGTTTCGGCCGATCCCACATAAATTATTTTAAACTCAAGGTCTTAAAATTTAATTTTTGTATTTTATGGCATAATATTTTTATTGAATATAAAGTACCGTCTTGTAGTTCTTCCAAGCACTCAAACTGAATTTCAAACTGAAATGGGGTGAAAAAAGTTGCTGGATTGTTGTGAACTGCTACGTTTAATAGATGAACTTTAGCCATTTTTAATGGTTATATTTAATGTGTACAATTTCAGGATTTTGAAATTTTTTAAAAATCGCTTTTAAAAGAATAAATGCTTTTTGATAAGCTCGAGACTAAAAACTTGAATATTTGGCAACTCATTCATGTATTAATTCATCTATGGTTAAATAGTGTAACATAATTAAATTTACAATTTGATTTATTTCTTGCATGATTTTATACTTTTTTTAATCTAACGATAAAAACTATTAAATGGGTATATTTATTGATTATTTGTATGCAAAAAATTTCTTTTGTTTTTTTTTTTTTGTTAAAATTTTCACAAAATAAATTAAAAAAAAAATTTGTAAATTATTAATGAATAACAAATTTATCCATTAATTAATAAAAAAATATACTCTTAAACTAAAGAAAAAACATTTCCTAAAACGAAACATCTTAAGTTTTTTTTTAATAAAAATTTTATTAATACAATCTATAAAAAGTATTAGTCATTACACACAAAAAAAATTTAAATTAAATTTATCTGTCAATTAATTTTTTTGGTCGTCTTCCAGGACTTCTTTTTGCTTCTCCAGAATCCAAATTAAATTAAATTTTTTTTTTTTTTAATTTATGCATTATTTTGAATTTAGTATTTAAAATTTATTTTCACAACTTAAAAAAAAAAATTTTGTAAAGGTTGTAAAAACTAAGACATACAGTCGAGTTCGGTTATGACGAACTTACTTCGGAACTCTCAAAATGGTTCGTTATTAACGAACTTCGTTATATCCGAAACATAAAAAAAGATTAA
>VANL01001575.1:0-12133 GCA_006352455.1 Brachionus sp. 'Tiscar' | reverse complement strand
TTACAGCGCTCTTTTATCTCATCCACCATTAAACTAAATGTAAGTTTTGAGTCTAATGTAATTCCTAAGAACTTTTTTCTTTTAGATTTAAACTGTTTTCATATAATTTTAGGTCAAGATTAGTTTTTTTCCTAGAGTTTTTTTTCAAAGATCATGTAGCATGACTTTTCAACTGACATTTTCGTTTTCCATTTGAATAGCCATTTTTCAATTTCTTTTAAGTACTTACTAATTAAACTTTCGAGATTTCCTTTCTTTTTAAAAATAAAAAAGGTTACTACTTGGTTTTTATTTAATAATTTATATTTCTAACTCATTATTTTAGCTTTTAATTGATTATACTTGCTATTTACACATTAATTAAACAACTTAATAATTATTTCTTCTATGGTAACCCTATCGGCTGTCTTTCAAAAAGAGATAAGAAAGGCTATAGAATCTTTAGATTCTAGTAGAAAATTGTAAGGGGTATTATTGTATCAAAAAGCTTTTATTTAAGTTTTTGAATACTTTTTTTAGTCCAAGTATATTTGAAACAGGACTATTATTTGTAAAGGCACACATTTTTGAGATATGAGATGGTCAAGAAGTGTCTATAATTGTGAAGAAAAATTTTATTCTCAATTTTTTGTGTAAAATTGAGTATTTACTATATTCAGACAAAATTTGATGATAAAAACTCACTCTATTTAAAAGTAATTACATTTTATCCACAAAAAGCCCATTTTTTGAAGAGTTAATTGGTTACCCACAGTCATCAGTGTTTAATACAATTTTTCTGTGCCTTACAAGAAATTAAAATATCATTATATTTATTTTTTTGTGACTTTTAAACACAGATTTTGATTAAAAAAATTTATTAAAAAAATAAAGTTTTAAAGTCTTAAAGTAATTAATATTAAATCTGTTTAAATTTGGCTAAACCATTTACCCGCTATTTTTGGTCTATCTTTTTTTGGTTTATTTACAAAGTCATCATTTTCCCGCAATTTTTCCAAAGCCAAAATATGACTACAATTTACATAAAACTTACAATCACATGTGTTTTTTTTTCGATCAATTTTATAATAATAATTATAATTATCAAAAATTATCAAAAAGTAAAAAATTTTTGTTTTCTGTGTTAAAAAGTTTTTGAGATGGCTTAATGAATTTTTGTGGTGAAAATTTTTTGGTTGTGGGTAACAGTGATTTAACTGTGGGTTCTAGATAGACCCTTTTTTGAACTTATTGTGAACTTTTATATATATAAGTACTCAGTCTTTATCTTTATAAAATTTCATCGGAAACAAACATTCCTTTTATATTTTTTTAATTTAAAATTTCGGTCAAGCTTTATTGGACATCCCGTTAATTTTTCTGCTTAGATTCTAAAATTTACTATTTAATTAAATAGCAATCATTTTAAAAAATTATTAGAAGTCTTTCGAATTATTATTTCCTAAAATTAGATTAAAAGCTAAATTTTGGAAAAATTCTTTTCAAGTTAAACTAAAAATTTGACAGTCAAAATTGCAAAATTATCTAAGAAATTAATTTTTATTCATTAATTATATATAATTTCTATTTTATCACATGATTTAATTATTAATTTTATTTTTTAAATTTATTATTATAAAATAAAAAAATTTGATGAAATTTTCATTTAGTAAAAAAAATCAACTCAAACCATAAAAAGCAAATAGCTAATTATGAGCAATAATCATTTTTGGTTTTATCTATTGATAAATTTGACAACTTTTGTTTATTTTGTTAGTTCATTAAGTGGTAAATTTTTATCAATTAATTAGTTTAAAATTCGATAAAAATACTTTTTAAATATAAATTTATTTAGCTGAGTATAATTTGTTTAATAATCTGACTAGAAATTATACAAAAAATGTGCGCCCTGTCAAAAACTGGAATGACACACTTGATGTTTTTGTAAATGTTAATCTGAAAAAAATTGCCAATGTGGTAAAGTTCTAATTGAATCTGTTGCAGATGCAAAAAAATCCAAATTTTTAATATTTTATTTCAGGCCGAGTATCATCAATCGATTTTAATTTACGTTCAATTAGAAATGGTAATTATTATAATTATATTTATTATAAAATTAGGGTTTAAACTGACTTTAATAAATTTTTAGACATGGACCGATCTTTATTTGACTTGGGATCCTTCAATAAATGAAAATATACGATCTATAATGCTGCCAGCCGACCAAATTTGGATACCTGATCTTCATTTATTTAACAGTGCTGCCGAAAATGATAGGATACATCCATCGTTTGTTCAGGTTTTTTTTAATGGAACTGTTAAGGCATATCCAATCAATCAACTTTATGCCCATTGTGCATTCGATTTTGACCATTTTCCTTTTGACACTCAATCATGCGATTTAATGATAGGAAACATGGTCGAAAAGAGCCAAGTTAAAATTTGGCTTTCAAGTTCTGTCAACAAGGAGTACTTAATACCAAATTATGAATGGGATTTTATAAAATTAAAAGATCGATTAGAATTTGAACTTAAGGTTCCCGGTACAATGGACTATAATGACTGGTTTAGCAATGACTGGAGTGTTTGCATGTTTACATTAGGTATTTATTTTAAATAATTAAATTTTTAAATTTTTGATCAGTTATTTAAGAAAAAAAAATTAACTTTCTTATTTTTATGAATTTTAGATGAATTTTGCACCATTATTCAAGTCCACTAAAACTAAAACTTATTTTCTTCCATTGTTCTTAAAAGAAATTTAAGCTAAAAATAGATTTTTTACTTAAACTTAACGGGATTTAGAATAAAAAATTGCTAAAAATTAATTTTATCATAAACATTTTTTAACTAACAAAGGCTTTGATTTTTTTTTTAATTTTAACTGAACCCTCCTATTTTGAAAAAATAATATCAATTAAGGTTTTGAATTCCATGATGACGTTTGATATCGAGCCTTCAGCGAACAGTCTTGGCATGGTCTTATTTTTGGGTCCATATTACTCAGGCAGGTGCAAATTTTGTTTTCAAGTTGCTTAAGATTTTTGGCCTTCCAATCACCCTCATAAACTTTAGCTTTCAAATTTCCCCAAAAATCTTCGATTGGTCATGCTTTTGGTACGTTTGCTTGATTCACTTCTTTGTCAACATACTTTGTATTTTTATCTAGTATTTAATTCTGTACCATATTCGCATATTGAAATGATGTTTGGTCGGGCCAAAATACATAAGTTTAGCAACCATTAGTTATCAATTTTAGCATGTCTATCACTTCTTTTTTTATCTTGAAAGTTTTATCTTTTTCTATAATATCTGACAAACGATAAACAAAAGGTTTTTTGCATCCAAGACCAGTGAATCGCCTTACATCTTCAGCTTTTGGAAAATTTTGGTTACTTTTTACAAAGTCGTACTCATATTTTTTGATTTTTTAAAAAAAAACTTCAACTTAATGATAAAATTTTTTTTTTTTTAAAGCTAAGATCAGTCAGATTTTAAATTTGAAAAAATTAGGAAAAGTCTTGACCACTCTTATAGCAAATTAAACTAAACTTTTGTCCAACATTTTTTATTCTAAACCCGTTGCATTAGATTTTTTTACAGGTTTTGACAATTTACCAGAGAAAAAAAAATTAAAAACAGCCAAGTATATTCTTTAAAAACATTGAATCATTATTATAAACATTTAAATAAATTTAATTATCAAATAATTTTTATTTTATACTTCAAGAATTTATTTCCGTGTTTTTTAAGTCCATTTTTCCCGTTTTAAACACTGTTTTTAATTGTTTTTTTCTCTTGAGTAGGTTTTTAGGACACAAGTTAACGTTCTAAGTTAATTGCAGCTTAGACAATGATCTATTATAGAAAATTATCTTAGGGACGGATTAGCAACTTTCCTTTTTTTATTTATTCTACAACAATTGAAATTGAAATTTATTTATTTGTTCCTTTTTTATTTGTTTAAACGCTATGAAAATTAAATTTTTTTAGTTAATAAAAAGCAGAGTTGCTTAAAAGTCCCAAAAGAAAGTCCAAGTCCGGACTTTAAAATTTTTTCAAAAGTCCAATACTTGCTTCGCTTCAATAATAATCACCTTGGACCACAAAAATATCATTTTTTCGCAACAATAATTATCTGGAACGCAAAGAATTTATTTGTCCTTGATTCTGACTGATAGATTTCCGATGCTATTTATTTGGCTCAGTTTAATTTAAAATAATTTAAAAGATAAAAGATTTTAACTCGGACTTTTGAAAAAAAAGTCAAAGTTCGGACTTGGACTTGACTTGAGATTTGTGATTTTTAAACAGCTCTGATAAAAAGTATTAAAATAATTTTTGTTAGATCACATTGACAACTCGTCACATAATTTACAAAAAAAACATATTTAACCCTTGAGTTTAAAATTTTTTAAAAAAGATATTAAGCGAAACTCAAGCTTTTACAAAAATCTGTTCATTTGGCCGATTATCTTTATCTTGATTATTGGAAGTTGTGTTTTTATCCTTCCGTGTTCATGTGTTGAAAGAGCTTCCATGGGAGTGTTGTTACTTCTTGCAGAAGTAATCATGTCGCTAATGCTAGACTCATTTACTCCAAAAAATTCAGTTAGTTTCACAGTAATCGATCAATTAATTGCATTCTCAATGTTTATGGTAACATGGTCAACGTTTGTCAGCACAATAATAATCAGCTTTGATAAAGATGCACTGGTCTACAGGAAAGTCCCTTCATGGCTTAAGAATTTGCTTTTAAACTATTTGGGAAAAATCACTTTCAAGTATGGAACGTTAGATCGTATTCTAAATACGAATCCTCTAAAGTAAAATTTTAAAATAAAATTGTAATTTTTCTCTTATTTTTATTATAAAAAGCCAAGATGATGATATCGATGTAATGGATGGCAATCAATTACTACAAAGCTATCAAACTGAAACACCACAATCGTCTAACAATCAAATTGAATCACACAAAGCAAAAACTCTTCTTGTTTTAATAAATAATCATTTGGCAATGTTTAGAACAAGAATTAAGGAAAAAGAGGCTAGAGAGCAAAATAAAAGAGATTGGATGATAATAGCATGTGTTATTGATCGATTTTGCTTGATAATTTATTTCTCTATTTCATTGATAGGTTTATTTATAATTTTTATATAGTTATTTTTAATAAGTTTTATGAATTGTTTTACTCATAGAATAA
Organism: Brachionus sp. 'Tiscar'; assembly: GCA_006352455.1. NCBI lineage: Eukaryota > Metazoa > Rotifera > Eurotatoria > Ploima > Brachionidae > Brachionus > Brachionus sp. 'Tiscar'. The sequence continues at coordinate 6,950 of VANL01001575.1, read as the reverse complement.
ATTAAGTTTTGAGCAAAAAACTTACTTTAATAAAATAGCATGTGAAAATCTTTTTATTTTATATAAAAATAAGCATAGTAAAATTAAATTTAAAAACAAATTATACTTGATAGGAGAAAAAAAAATCTGTTAAGTCATGAGTGTATGATACGAATATTGTGTTCGAAATTTATAAATATTTAAATATCAGAGAAAATTTTAATTTTAATTGTAAAAATTAAAAAAATAAATAAAAAAGCCTAATTTTTTTTAAAAAGCTGTATAAATAAAACTTAAGCTCATCTCTAGATTATTATTTTCTATTTTGTTTTGTTAAATAAAAGTCTAAACATTTAACAGTTTTAATTATCCTCCTCAAAATATGAAAAAAAAAATGAAAGCTGAATAGTAAAGATAAGAAAAAAGACAGGTTATAATTTTTTTCTTGTTTGATTTTGTTTATTAAAAAGTACTGATTTGCTCTTTTTTTTTATTTTTATAAATAAATTTAAAAATTTTGGGCACAAGTGAATATTCATTTTAAATCACATACAAGAAATATAGTTTTGCAGATAAAAAATTGAAAATAAAAAAGAAATTTGTTTAAAAAATTAAATAAAAGACTGTATTATTTAGTTTAGATTAAATTTTTAATCTGTTAATTCGGGTGTGTATCAAAACATAGAATTTTAAAATCATAGTAATTATAAAAAAACTACAGAGATTTAAGTAAAACGTAGAAAATCAGCTAACATAGAAAAATAACGTAGAAAGCCAAAACAAAGAATATTTTTAAACGTTAAAAAAATCAAGAATAAATTAATTTTTTTTCCTTATTCAATCCTTGTGGAGTATAGGGTCATTAACGGGTGAACCATAATTCTTTGCACAAAATTCAAATTGATAAAAAAATATGATAGGAATAAAGGAAATTCTTGAAACTTTGTGAACTTAAAGATTATCATGTGTTGTGCATAAAATCATAGTATGTTAAATTTTTGAATTGTTTCTATGACTAAGGCAGCCTTTGATACATATGCTCCTATTTAAATAGTTTGTCCTCATTTAAAAAATAATAAAATCATTTTTTAAATCATACAAGCTTATTTAAAATCATTTTCTCTTTCAAATGATATCCTTGAAGTATTTTTGACTTATATTGATCAAAAGAAATTCTAAAAAAAACTGTAAATAATGACTGAAGTTGAAAATTATTGAGAAATAACAATAATTTGCTTTTTAAACCATAACTTTCGATAGAAATTAGGTAGTCTCACAAAAATTTACTCAAGTATACTATATTTTGAGACTAAAAAAAGTATATATTAATCTCTAAATATTTTTTTTTCCTTTTTGAAAAAATTTGTCTAAAAAATGCATATTTATATCTAAGCCAAATTTTTCTAAGAGAAAAGTTTAAAATTAAAAAAATTTATATATTTTCAATGTTAAAACGATTCTTTTACAAAAAAAAAGGCATCTAAGTTGGTGGTCACTTTTATTCGCATTTTATTTTAAATTAAAAATAGTTGCATTTGTTTTGCAATAAAAAATATTTGTTTTTTGTTCTGGCTAACTGATTTAATTTCATTTTTATATTTGTTTTTTAAAATATTAAAATTAAAATTTTAAATTAAAAAATTTATTTGAATCTTCAAATAACTATAATGGGCAAACCTAAACCAGCAGCCTAGCACTTTTTTTTTGTAAAATAATCGTTTTTACATTAAAAATATATAAATTTTTTTAATTTTAAACTTTTCGCTTAGAAAAATTTCCTATAATTTAATTCCTATCATATTTTTTTTTCAATTTGAATTTTGTGCAAATATTTATGGTTCACCCGTTACTTTTAATAGATCCCAAGTCCAAATAAGCGTTGTTCCCCAAATCTGAAATCTTGGATCTTCAACATAAAAAATTGAAAAATGTAAATTGATAAGCTTATTGATTTTTTGATTATTTTTTCTCTTTTCTCTTTTAATTTAATCTTTCTTTTTAAATAATTATCTATCAAAAAATTTACAAACTTTGTAAAATTTTAAAATATCTTATTAATTACATTTGAAATCGTACTTATTCTTACTAAAAATTTTAAGTTTTTTAACAATAAATTTTCAAATAATTCTGTAAAATAAATAGAATAAATAGATTAAAATAGTTAAAAATAAGAAACAATTTACTCTAATTTAATTTGAAATATAAAAATTTCTTGTGACTTAATCAGAAGTAGTAAAGGAACTAGAAAATATTGAAAATAAGAAAGTTAAATCTCAAGTTAAGTTGTATCAAATTACATGTAAAATCCATGTATGATAAAAACACATTAAAAATTAATTTTTGACTTTATTTTTCCTCATAGATTCAAATTATTTGCAACAAAAATATGAATAATGAATATTTATTGTTTGGATTTTCGGTATATTTTAATTTCAAAACTTTAATTAATTCATTATGTTATATAATAAAAAAATGCTAGACTAAATCTTGTAAAAAAAAAAGGTAAATGTTGAATCGACACGATCGAAAGTACAGTCAAACCTAGGTATAACGAACAGCTTGGGCGGAAATTTTGGTATTCATTAAATCGAAATTCCTATTCAAAACGATTGGGATAAAAAAAATTTAAACTGATTTATTTTGAGTAAAAAAGTTAAAAATAAAAAGTTGAAAAAACTCAAGGTTAATTTTTTACAAAAAAAATCAATTGTTGTTTAGTAAAGCTCCTCTCAATTAAAAAATTTTCAGTATTAAACAATAAAATAGCATTAACGTTGTATTCTTTGGCTAGCTTTGACGTAGCTTTTTTTTGTTCACAGTGTTTTTCTTTAATTTATATTTTAACTTCAAAAGAGATAATTCTTTATATTGGTATTGTGAATTTTGGTACAAAAAACAAAAAAAAAATTAAAAATTGAAATAACTTATTTAATTTAGGTCTAAAACTTGTTTGGAAAAATGTATAAACTGAAGAAATGCTTATATCAACCCGATATAGTCTCTGCAATCAACTATTTGTATTAGAAAATTATGAAAAATAAAATTGCTAAGGAGCTGCAGAGAGAAAATTTGGTTGATACATGCTTTATATCAGCTGATAAATTTTTCAGAAAAAGTTTTAAAACTAAAGGAAAAAAATTATTTAAATTTAAAGTTTTTGTTTTTGTATTTTGTTCCAAAATTCACGATGCCAGTTAAATAAAGGCTTTTTTCTATGTAAAGTTTATTCATATTCATACTTTAGTTAATAGAAATTTGATTGTTTACAAGAAAAGAGCTTATAAATTCTGTTTATCATAGTAAAACTGATTAACGATGTTCAAAAATGATACATAAAAGTTTTTTATATTAATTAAATGCTTATTTTTTAGCTTTAATATAAATTTAAACTTTTAAGTGATCGGGGTCTCTTTAAAATTCAAGGCTAAATTGGCTATTTGAGGGAAAATATAACAAAAAAAAATAACTTGAGTTATGTCTAGTTTTGTGCCTAAACTATTTATGTTGAAAATTTAGAAACTCTTGGATATTGCATTTCTTTTTCGCCTGCGTTTTTTAAACAAATAAATTACAAATAAATTGCTTTATAATATATTTTTATTTCTAACAAATATTTATTTAAAAAATAATAATTTTTAAGCAAGAAATAATAATTTTAACTAAAAGAAACATTTTTTATAATGATTTGTAAATACTGATTAGATAAAATTTCTATGAATCCATCAATTTTAAAATTTTTTCAACAAGTTCTTTAAATTTAATCGGCTATTCTTGTTGGTATAAATGAATGGTGTATTCTAAACAAAAAAATTCTATTATTTTTTTATAAATTAATTTTGATATTTACAGATGATGGGCACATAATTGCTTGATTGAGGCTAGTCCATTGATCACTTTTTTGTCCTACTGGAGTTAACTTTAAATATTTATGATTGTATTTTGTTATCTAAAATTTTTAAAAATTTTTTAATATACCATGCTGTTCCACAACTCAACAGCAGCTGCTTCGTGACCTTTTACGCTAAAATGGAAACAATCTGGGGCAAAATAACTGTAATCACCAGAACCATCGGGCTTTAAAAAATTTTTTTTAACCAATTATTTTTTATAAATATTTGAAAATTAAAACAATACTTTTGTTGGTGGTCTCATGTTTTTCATAAATGGATGAACAACAACAGTAAAATCGTCAGAATTATCATAAATTCCCGAGTTAATAAGATCTTCAGTTTGTTGCTGAATTGCTTTAGTAATTGATAAAAGAGTTGGACGGAATGAAGACGAAAGACCACAGTCACAGAATGTTCTTAATATTTTTGTTTGAATTAATCACACAAGTATAAAATTAATTTTATATTTACTTTTGCATATTTCGGCATGTTGATCCTGTTAAAAGTTCAATTCCACTAACATCAAGTGAAATAACCAAATTTACTAATGTTCGTGGCAAGTTTGCCTTGAAATAATCTAATGTAGCTCTAACATTATTCATATAGTTATAAGCAGTGTATTTAGACTAGCAAAAATTTAAATAAAATAATTATTTTTTTTAATTTAAAATTACGTCTCTACAAGCTTTGCATAAATCATTTCCACCTACAAACATGGTGACTAATTTCCATCCTTCATTAAAGTTAATGCCAGCTGTTTGCTTCATTTTATTTACCAGATTTTTTGCTTGTGCTAACATTTCACTAAACAAACAAAAAAATATTATTAACATTCAAGTATAAATAATTGAAAAAATTACAATGAAGTTTCTCCTGGTCTAGCCATGTTGAAAACAGCATTAGATGATGTAGAACCACCTGAACCAGTTGAAGCACCGTACAAATTTGGATTAAATTTTCTTAAAATATCTAAAAAAAAATTTTTTTAATTTTTGATAAATATAGATTTTTAATTAAATTTATTTTTTAAAATTAAAAATACTTGGTAAAGTAATTGATTGACTTAGATCAGACTTTTCACTACCCATGCTCCATGAAACTCCTCGGCACTCTTCGATTAAACCCAAAATGGTGCTAGCTTTGGCTCCATTTGCAGCCTTTATTTTTCGAAATTTAATGTTATTTGCTAATAGAATTTAAAAAAATTATCTAACAGTTAAGGAATCACCAATAGCTCCAATAATTTCAATATCGTTTGGTCTTAAGGCATGAACACTTGTAGGTCTTGGATTTGTGCTTGCAAAAGTATTACAATTAAAAAGATTTTTTAAAGTTCTAGACTCTGATGTATAATTATTCATTTTTTCATTTGTTTTCCAAGCATTTTCCATTATTAAATTAATATAGTCTTCTTCAAAGCCACTCGACTTGACGAAGTCTTTAAAAAATTTATTTAATAACACTAAATTCACATTCTATCTTATTTTTCGCATACTTGTGCAGAGTAAAATCAAACCCAAAAGGATTAAAACTTTCATTTTTAAATTATCACTTCTTGAATGTTTTTTAAATTTTTAATATGATTCGAATTAGTTTTGTTAAACGTATTTATATTTAACTTAAAGATTATTTTCTTAATTACAAGTAATAAAAACAAATTACTTTTTGCTTATCATACGATCCTATTTTATTCAAAAATTTATTATATAATAAACATTTCAGCTTAGTTTTTTTTAAATAATAATTTTAATCTATTATTTTAATTCCCGTCTAATTTTTTTTAGATTTAGTTTATTACAGAGCACACCTAAAGTTTTATGATCATTTCAATCGTTTGAATGTCTTAATGCTTAAAATTAAACTTAATTTAATTAAGAGCTAAAAATTACAAAACAAAACGTGAATTTTTTCTAAATTAAAGATAAATTTGAATATCTTCGAAAATTTGATTAGATAATTTTTTTTAAATTTTAATGGAATAAAATTTTGTTTCAGAAAACTTTCAAGTTATGTTTTTAGGCATTAATTTTAGTAAGAAAATTAGCTAAAAATTCAAAATTAAATTTAAATAAAAATTCTTTTCATTTATTAATATTTTAAATTTTGAAAAATTAATACCAATTTTTGCTTTAAAAACGTCAAATTTTTTCTTAATTTTTTGATATAAATTTACTTTTAAATTTAGGCTACTTTTGGTCAAAAAATGCAAAAAAAATTATAAAAATTTATCTTTCAAATTTTATTAAAAAAGAAAACTAAATTGATAATCTTCATAATAAACCACATAGCGCATTAATGAATAACAACAAAAGATATTCCAAGACTTAAACATTCTATAAAATTAAAAACTGTTTTCACCATCATGATCATCGGCTGATATCCATTTCCAACTTTTCTTTACTCTGATTTAGTTTGTAATTTCAGCTACTGATAGATTTTGCTTATGATCTTGTAGCATTTAATAGGAATTTTGGTTAAGGTAGTTTGAATTTTGGTATCTACCTTACCTATTTAATTCCCTGATTATTGATTCATATAGTTAATAAATTCTATAATCTGATTTAATTTGACTTATAAAGTGACGCACCCTGTACAGTAAATTAAGAACGAGAATCTGAACAAATAATAGATCAGCCAAAACAAAACTTTATAAGATCAATAACATCAAATGGCTAAAAATCTACTGTACATTCAAATTGATTTTTAAGAAGGGCCGAATCCATCTAAAGCGTAAATTAATAGCATCATTTGGATGTGATGAAAATTCCTACCAGAAGAATAATTCATATGCTTTTCTTCCAATGTTCGCAGACTTTGTCTTTATTTAAATAATTTTTCAAAAGAATTGTCGAGTTGTTACGATAAATTGCAGCACAAATAGCTTTTAATAACCCAATCAAGCAAGGACATGCGTAAGGTTCTTAAGATTTTTTTTCATTTTTTATGACTTGTTTTTAAGTCACAAGTCTTAAGTCAAGTCAAGTTAATGACTTAAAATTTTTTTAGCCCTGTCGAGTTCTTGCTCAAGCAGCTTAAACTCAATGGCTGGTCTACGCCGATGCTCATTTGTGTATACCGAGC
>VANL01001574.1:0-12141 GCA_006352455.1 Brachionus sp. 'Tiscar' | reverse complement strand
TCTAAATTTTTTTGGCACTCGAAAATTATTTTGCGCGGTTTTGTATCAGGTTGACTTGCTGCCATTTGTTTCATTTCGGACTTCACTTCTTTGACTTTAGTTTTAATAGAACTTGCATGTTCATGTTCCTTTATATTTGTAACTGGTTTATTCATACCAATTTCGAGTTGACGGAATTAAATTTAAGCTTTCAAATTGCGAGAGTAATTCATCCATTTATAAAATAAAATAAAATGTGTGAGTTTTGTCAAAATAATTGTTGTCAAAATTAGACTTGTCGAAATTAGGATTAAAGATCAGAAAACAAGGAACCAGCCTCTCGAACAAAGTAGTTCCGCATTGGAATAAGTTATCAGAAAATGTGATGAAATTTAAGTCAACCGCTAATTTTAAAATGGCTTTAGATAAGTTCAATGGAATAGGTTGCTACAGCTCTACACGGCCAATTGGCGGTGATGGGCCCAGACACTCTACATGTTAGGTGTCACAGCAAGAACTTCTACTACTAATAAGTTTTAATAAAAGAGATTTTAATAGCAAAACAAAACATGAAAAAAATAATTAATTTTTTTTTCATCAAATCGCTGTACAACTATAAGCATTATGTATAATGTATTGAAGCTAAGACTCTTAGCTTTTGAATGATATACTTTTTATTGTACCTAAATAATAAAAATCAGTAACATATTTATCTTAGAAAGCGATCATACTTTAAATAAAAAATAAATTGTAAAAAAGTGCCTAAAATCATACTTGAATATTAATTAGCCACTCATTTAATTAAATTTCATTTGATCAAAACATTTTAAATAGGATTTTAATTTTTAAAAATTGCATTTAAATTTGAAAAATTAAATTTCAAAATAAGTTTTGAGTTTTTATCTATTAAAAAAAAAAGGAAAAATTTATAACACATTTGTTTTCTCTTTTTTAAGTTCAAACAAAGCCTAGTCTTTGAATAAAAAATAAATAAAAATAAATTTTCCTGTATTGTATGAAATAAATTTTTTATTTTAAATTGTAAATTGATAAAAAAATATACCTAAATAATTGTACAATTTTAGAACTCTAATTAGATAAAAATTAAAAGAAAAAAAAAAGCCTAATTAGTTCCTGTTGAACCAAATCCACCATGACCACGGACAGTTTCGCTCAGACTAGAGCACTCTTCGATTTTTGGATAGGCAATACGCTCACATATAAGCTGGGCAATTCGATCACCTTTCTTTACATTGAAGACTTCCTTGCCAAAATTAAACAAAATTACGCCAACATTGCCGCGATAGTCGCGATCAATGACCCCAGCGCCTACATCAATGAAATTTTTGTGAGCCAGACCGGACCGTGGCGCCACTCTTCCATAGCATCCTTGAGGCACGGCTATTTGCAAATCTGTCAGCGCAAGCACTTTTCCAGACGGCTGCACTTCGTAGTCGTATGCACTGTACAAGTCAAAACCGGCTGCATCTGCTGTTGCTTTTGAGGGCGCACTTGCGTTCTCTGTTAGCTTAACAAAACGCAGTACTTCTTCTTCAGGAAATTTCATTTTTAAATTTTAGAAAAAAAAAAATCTAATTTTAAAAAAATTTTATTTTTTACAAAATGCGGATTTTATTTTTTTTTAAATTAGAAAAAAAAAAGAAAAATAGAATCAAAATTTAAATCACAAGCTTTGTACATGACAAACAAAAAATCAAGTAGGGGGGGAAGAAAAAAAAAAAAAACTTGTTGCTTTAATAATCATTTTGAACAGTCTCGACAATTAATTTGTAATTTTTAATTTCTGTATACTCACGCATTGCTTCTTTTAAAAGAGCTTCTTCTTGTTGGCGAATTTTCTCTGCCTCACGCATCGATTTAGATGACCTGGTTGATTTTTTTTTAACATTGCGCTTTTTTCTGCCCTTGTTGATCAACTCGACAAAGTCTTGCTCACTTAGCTCATCATCATTGAATATGTCATAAACAGACAACTTGGGATTTTGCACATAGCTATTTGTCTTGTTGGCCAAAGGTTTTTTGTCAATCAGGCTTTTGGTGACTTTGGGCGGATCAACTGCTGCCACCAATTTGGACACTTTGATCGATGACTTACCCAGCGAATCAAACGAAACTATTTTTTCAACACAGGCGGCCGTGTGGCCTTCGATAATTGAATCAATAAATTGATTGTTTTCTTTGTTTATTTGATCATCTTCCAAATCGGACAAATCGGGTGATTTCAGATATCGAGCTTTTCTTTTTCTGGTCCCAATTAAACTAGCCATTTTAGCGTAAACACAGCAAAAAATCAAGCAACCGATTTTATTTTCTGTGCTAGTTTGTAAATAAATAAATTTTTTAAAATTTTAGAGAAAAATTATATTTGCAAGTTTAGCATTACAAACGCTTTTGACTTTGTGAATGTAATTTACATAAATCACATATTAAGAAGAGTTATGAAAATTTCAATGGTTATTTCTCATTTTAAAGTTTGGATGAATTTTATGAAGAAAAAATTTAAAAGTTTATTTTTAAAATAAAATAATTAAAATTAAAAAAAATAAAATGAAACACTGGTAAAAATTTGAAAAATCTTCAAAAGTCTATCAAGATAAACTTAAAATAATTTTTTTTTCTAATACTAAAAAGAACGAATTTTAAATACTTTATTATTTGACTATAATAAATTTTTTTCCTTTGGTCTAAAACGGGTTCTACAAAATGCAATACATAACATGTATCACCTAAAATTAAATCTGTGCAAAATCATTGCAAATCTGCAAAATAGTATATGCTTTTAAAAAATCGTTAAAATTTAATAGTGCAGAGATTTTGCACAGATTAAATTTTAGGTGATACATGTTATGTATTGCATTATACATTTTGTAGAACCCGTTTTAGACTAAAGGAAAAAAAAGTTATTACAATTTAAAATTTTTGTTCTTGTTTTTTTGTTCTTAAATTCATAATGGCCTCAAAGGCAGTGATTTTATTAGCATTAATTTTCCATCATCTATTTAAGCATTTACTGGAAGCGTGATGTACAGGAAAAATTTACAAAAAGAAAAAAAGCTTAGTTTTCTTAGAGAATAATACTAAAAAAATTTTCTTATTATTTTGGCTTAAAAATTAGTCAGGAAAATAAAGTTTTAGTGAAGAAAAAATTCAAAAATGTAACAAAAAGCGGTTTAAGCTTTTTCCATCCATTTCTGACATCTTCTATACTATCAGTGTTGATTTTACTACAGTGTTGTATGTCCTGATTTTTAGTAGTAGTAGTAGTAGTATTTGACTTTCATACTGTTTTAAGTCTGCAAAATACTCCTTTTGCTTTTGAGAGTCTGTTCTTAATATCTTTATGTGTTTCCATTTTTTCACTATTAAAACTTCCCAAGTATGTGAATTCACTTACACATCTAATTTGTGTTTCATTTATAGTAATCGGAGTATCCAATTTGGTGTTTATACATAACATTATGTCATAAAATTTTTCTTGTTTTCTCCCCATTTATTTCTCCCCAAGTCCAGTTGGTCTAACGTTTTTAACCAGATTTTGTGTTTTCATATGCAACTTTTTTTTACAAAGACTTAATTTATTTTAGAATAAAAAATTAATTACAAAAATTTTCAGTATTTAAAATTCAAATGTTAAAAAGTGCATTGGACTTTTTTTTCTGATTATTGCATCCGAACAGCATTATAGATTGAATTCTAAAAAAAATTATTTACTTTTTATTTTTTTAAAAGGAAATTATTCATTTATTTAGTATGTTAATTTTTGAACTAAAATTATAAAAAAAAATATAAAATTATTATTACTTTATTAAATAATAAATCAAAAAAATAAAAAAACATGCTAGTTAAATTTTAAAAACTTATTATTTATAAGTAAAAAAATTAAAAAAAAAAAATTTTTTTCTTTTGAGAATATGTTTTAATTCTTTTACCTGTAGTTACAAAATTGCAAAAATCATGTGATTGCAACTCCGATTCATAATTATTAATCAGTATCATTTGGTTTTCAATTTGAGTATTTTGTTCATCGATTAATGCTGCTGTTGTAAATTTTGATTTACCAATTCTTCTATATGAGCATCTTGTTCTCGAATTCGACTGTCTTGTTAATTAATCAATTGCTGTTGTTGAAAACATTGATTTTGAAGATTTTGAATGGTTTTTTTCAAATCACTTACCATTTTCAAAATCTCGTCCAATTTATCCATTTTTTTTTAAATTTTATTCATACAATTTTACAATAAAAAAGAATTGAAAATAAAACAAGAACTTGAAATCTAATATCCCAGAAACCAATTCTTATTTAGGATCTTCTAGGAAACCTTTGGTATTCATAGGAGAAAAATCTAAATAAGATCTCTAAAAAATCTTATCAAAATTCTTATAAGATCTTATTTGACAAATAATTTTTAAGAATTTAAATTAAGATTCTTATAAGAATCCTAACAAAATCCTAGAAAATCTTTTAAGAATAAATTTTTAGGAACCTATTGGGATCATTATTCAGGAATCCTTAGGAATCTTGATTTAATTTTTATGAAGATCCTTTCAAAATCTAAGTAAGGAATCTTAAGGATGATAAGATTGATTCTGATGACATTCTTATCAAAAAGATATAAGAGCGATCTTTATAGTTTTGTTAACAATTAGTAGGACAAATTCGTTAAATTTTTTAAATTTTACCGTAAAAATTAGCACCATCAACATTAAATTTAATAAAACTAATCGATTTGTTTTCAGCTAGTTTCGAACACTTTTAGAGCTGAAAATTTTTTTGTATATTCTTAACTTTTGAGCAACAAAAACTACTTTTTCGAACGATTGTACTTTAAACATTTGCAGTTTAATTATTTAATTTTCTTTCTTTTATTGGTTCCAAAACTTTAAAAACGTCAACTTGAATCTTTGATTGAATAAAGAATTTTGATAAAATCTCTACTTAAATTTTGATCATCAAACTCTTGACCATTTTACTTGTTAATTTTTTCAAAATGCAACAATTAGTCTAATTTAAAAAAAATAAAAATTTTTAAGATTTTAAATTCTTGAATTTTAAACTTTTCATATACTGATTGTTAAGTCCTCATTTACCATTCAAACTTTTTCGATAAAAGCCAAGACAACTTTCGACACTGAACATTGAATGCCCACAATGAGATCCATGCTTTCTAACAACATTTATCAAATGTTTTGAAGGACAATGAAACGTAAAAGTAACGTATAAGTTGTTTTAGTTCTTGAAAAATATTTTTGTGAACAGGTCGTTAACTGCTGCTACAATTCCGAATATAGAACAACACAAAGCCATTAGAAAAACAGCTCCGTGGATGAACCAAGAACTAAAACAACTTATAATGAAAAAATAATTAGCTGGAACAAAGTTCGAGCCTCAGGTTTAAACTTCATGTATCTTTTTTAATTTATAAAGGTATTAATTAAAACAAAAAATATTATTTAAAGTTTAAAATTTTATTTAAATGATTAAGAGGTAATTTTGGAATTTAAAAATTCAAAAAATTAAATAAATTATATAAATTAAAAAAAAAATTTTTTTTACAAAATGTTGAATTAATTTTATAATTCTGAAAATCTTTCTTAATTTATATCGTCTATAAATTGAGCTCTTTGATCAATGTCATGAAAAAAAAGAAACAAATCTAAGCTTTTTAAAATCAAATGGCCCTAAAACAGGATATTATGCAAATATATTCGTTGGAATTGCAACATTTCATTCAAAAGCTTTATATACTTTTTAAAAGGTAGATTGCCTAAAAACTGATGCAATTGACGGCTAAAATCAGCTGAAGCATTTTTGAGACCTTAAAGATTTATAAATTCTCACAAAGAAACGCTTAGTTCCATCTTTATCCTTATCATCAGTCAACTACCAAAATAAGACAGGAACTAGGTATGATTGAACCTACTCTTATTCATAAACTTACTTTTTTTTCGAATCCCTTTGTTAATAAAAATAAAAAAATAAAAAAAAAATGTTTATTAAAATTTTATAGTAAAAATTTTTTTTTTTTTAATTATGCGCATTTATTTTAAATCTTATCATATGCTGTAAAAAAAAAACGAAAAACAATGAAGCAAAGAAAAAAATAGTGTCAATTATCCATGGAAACAAATAGTAAAATTATATTTTTCCATAAATTTTTATTTATAAAAATCCTTTATATTAAAAAAAATATTTTTAACACATTATTAAAACTATAAAAAAATTTTTAAAAAAATGGAAAAAATCATGATGATAATTGATGGAACAATACAATACAAGAAGCCAGATAAATATAACAAATAAAACAATAAATGAAATTAAAGAAGATGCGTTTGATAATTGTTTAAATTTGAAGTCAATATGTTTTAATAAAAATAAAATCGAAAACTTATACCATCAGATATTTTTATAAATCTAAACGAATTGGAAATAATGAATTTTGGTCGAAATAGAATAAAAAAATTAGACTAGGATCATTTAAAATCCTTATCGAAATTAAAAGATATATATTTTAATGATAATTTTTTTGAGGAATTAGACAAAAGCTTATTTGATGGACTTAAACAATTAGAAATTTTGGATTTTTCTCGTAAAAATATACAAAACTAAAATCGAACTAGATCAGGTCAAAAATTCGAACAGGCGGCTAAAGCAAAGCGATGCGAGCCTTTAAGAAATATAACGCTCGATTATAACTTATGCAATGAAGATAATATCATGGAATTATTCGATAGTATTCGATTAATCGGTTTCGATGCCCCGAGAGGAGACGTAAGAGGACATTGGCATATTTTAGGAATACCAAAGCTCTCAAAAAGGTTATTCATTTTTATTTTTAATACTAGGAATTAGCTTTTTTTTATTAGACAAGTCAGAGATATGAGTAGAGCTACTCTTGAAAGCATGGGAATAAAAAATCCCAACGGTAAAGCAGCGCTAATGCGTATGCATTTTAGTCCGATAAATTCAGATGACTATTATAATAATATCATTAATTATATATAGAAAAAAACCGTCTTTTTCGAGGACGATACTGTGCCATACTTACCTAATAATAGAAATCTATATTATCCAAGATAAGAGAGATGAAAAATAGGCCTAAGCATACAGCTGAGGAAATGAAGGAATTTAGGGAGGATTATCCTCAATATAACAGCTGGAAGAAAGATTCTGTCCAGCTTAGGTTAGGAAAGAGCTATACTGATCATCTACAAAGTTTAGAAGATCAAAGAATGAAGGAAAATCAATATCTTCCATTAACTAAAGAGGAACTTAAGAAATTAATCCCTTTTAAAGTATCTCTAGAATGGCTTAGAGATCAAAGAATAAAGTTAGCCGCTCATCCAGATGATGCAGGCTATGCTTGCGTTTTTTCAGGTAGGTCAGGTTCTTATAAAACAACTTTCGCAGAGATTTTGGCCATGTCATTTGGTCCATATCATTCCTGGCCAGGCACGACTCTGGTAAAGAAAGATATTTTAAAATATGACTCTGCAGCTAGGGCTCAAGTAGAGACTATAATAATAGAAGAGTGCAAATGGATATCATTGCACCGAAAGATTACTTTAGACGATTCTTTATGTTTATTGAAAGAACAACTAAGTGGCACAGGTTTAAATGTCCGTCTGGCTAAAAACAAGTCATCAATTGATGATTTGCAAATTAAAATTGAAAGATTTTTTATATCCTTCAATCCAGATACGCTGGTTGATTAAAATGTACTCAGCCAAGCTATCAACTCTAAGCCTGAATTTAAGAGACGGTTTTATCTTTACGATATGGATTCCTTAGAGCTTGCCAACTTATATCACAAGACGAATACCAAATGGCACAAAGATAACAGAATAATTGCTGCCAAATTGATAAGAAACAACCAAGATTGGTCTAGGTATTTGGACATGTGTGACAAAGAAGAAAGGAATGCTAAGGAAATAAGTTCAGCAATTTCTTTAGCTGAAAGTTATCTTAGTGATGATGAAATAGAACCATCTCCTCCAACACCTTTTTATCATCAATCTAGCGATGAAGAAAACCCTTCTATTTCTCAGTCTGTTTTGGATAGATATTTCAATGGAGCTTGGTCAGATAATGTTCAGGAAGCTTGCCGAGAAGCCGGCGAAGAATATTAAATTTTTAAAATTAGAAAAAAAATTATGTTTTAAAATTTTATTGAAATTATAATAAAGATTAGTGAAATAATATTGTCTTTTATTTAAAATTATATTAACTAAAAATGAGACGGACAACTAGGGTCGCTAGAAGCCGGCTCAAATTTTTAATAACTTAATTAACTATGTACAATTAGATATAAGACCTAAAGGGTTTGAACTTGGCATGTTTTTTTTTCTTGCTTTGTATTGTTACCTGTGATTTTAGTCTTCCCCACTATGCTGTTCAGTGGGTATTAATTTTATTTAATATATCTTGATTTAAAGTTACATTAGCTTGATAATATGGATCCATTTTAATTTCTCTTGTTGTTGCTTCTGTAATTGTAGGTCCTTGAGTACTATCCATACAGAAAAATGTTGCTGTTGCTTTTATATGAATTTCAGTATGAAAATTTGGTGTAATAAATGTTGTTGTTTTATTTTGTCCAAGACAATGTACCATATCTGCGTTAAGAGGAGCTATTAAAAAGTTAAAGTATTCTGGTCATTTTGTTAAATTTCCACTTGAATCTGCTGATTGTCCTTCAATTTCATTTATTAAATTTGAAATGTTATTTGCTCTTAAATTCCATAATTGTGCTGGAGTTATATAATAAGGTCCTCCTGCTTGAACTTTTCTTGTAAAACTAAATCCATTGCTTACAATATCTATATTTTGGTCTTTAAATCATAAACTTTGAAGTTTTCTTGATGGATTCATTTCTGTAGCAGGAGTAATATATTCTGTATTTCTTGGTATATTTCCATTTTCAGTTGAGTATTCTCCACTAGCATCTCTGTATATTAAATATTGTGGATTCCAAGTTAGATCTTTTTTTGCATCTAACATTTGGTCTCTAGTTGGACTTGCGTTATTTCCAAAATTCCATGTACTTACATATGTTCCATTATCAAATGCAGATCCTTTTTTTGTATGTATTTCGAATTCAACATGTATTTCATCTAATGCTATTTTTTTATATTGTCTTAATTTACCTCCAGTTGCGTTTAATGTTTTATAATCTAAAAAGTGATATAACCATAAATTTATTGGCCATGCATAGACTTGATTAGATAATGCTGTATAAGTATTAATTTGTCCATATGGAAATTCCATTGTTTTATTTTGATTTACTCCAGCTGCTGCATTTACGCTTAATATTCCTGTTTTTAGACCATCTATTAATAAATCTCCTACAGGTCCTGGTATTTTAAATTCATAATTTGTTAAAAATTTTGACATTCCCCAATAAGTTATTAAATCTCTTCTATTATGCGATTTAACTATTTCTCTTTCATGTCTGCTTTTTTCAAATCCTTGATTTCTACTAGTATTTCCAAAAAAACTACCATGATGTCCTATACCACTGCTTCCTCCTGCTGCTCTAGTATTTTCTACTTCCATTGGTGTTGGTAAATTTGGTTCACTTGGTTCTGGTTCTTCTATTTGTTCGTTAGTTTCGTTTTCTTTATCTTCTTCTTGATTTTTTTTGAATTTTTGAATTTTTGAATTTTTTTGTTTCTTCTTCACTTGTATTTATAGCCGGCCGTTTATTATTTTCATTATAATTTTCAAGAAAAGCGTTATAAGCATCCATTTCTGCTTCCATTTCGTATTGATCTTTTTGCATTTTTGCATATTCTCCTAATTTATCCATAGCACTATAACTTGTTTTATGTGTCACATCATAGTGTACTAAATAATTTTCTGGTATTATTGCTGCTATATATCTGTCATCTGCACGTTCAGCTTTTAATAAACCTATCATTTGTTCTGCTAAATTATAACCTTTGATTCCAAATAATTTTATGACTCTAGGATCTTTTAATACCATCCATAATGTTTCTGGTTTTCTTTTATAAGTGTTAATTATTAGATCACTCATTAATATTCTTGTTAAATCTTTAGCATGTTTTTCGCTTGGATCATTTTTCATATACCAGTTATATCTTCTTATGAAATAGTCTGATATTGCTTTGTTACTACTCCATCCTGCTTCACTTGCTTGTTTAAATAACTTTTTTACATCATGTGATGTTGCCATTTTTGTCTGAACATTTGTTAAGTTAGTTGTATTTATACCCGTTTTTCCTTGTCGTGGGGTCTTCTCCATAGAGATATTGCTACTAGTCATAGGGGGGTTACTTAGACCTAGTATACGTATATACGCCGGCGCGCCGGATAAATATAACAAATAAAACAATAAATGAAATTAAAGAAGATGCGTTTGATAATTGTTTAAATTTGAAGTCAATATGTTTTAATAAAAATAAAATCGAAAACTTATACCATCAGATATTTTTATAAATCTAAACGAATTGGAAATAATGAATTTTGGTCGAAATAGAATAAAAAAATTAGACTAGGATCATTTAAAATCCTTATCGAAATTAAAAGATATATATTTTAATGATAATTTTTTTGAGGAATTAGACAAAAGCTTATTTGATGGACTTAAACAATTAGAAATTTTGGATTTTTCTCGTAAAAAAATACAAAACTAAAATCGAACTAGATCAGGTCAAAAATTTATCGAAACTAAAACATATGTATTTAAAAATAATATGATCGAAGACTTACTACAAGATGTATTTGTGAATCTAAGAGAATTGGAAAATATCAATTTTGGTCGAAAAAAATTAAAAAAAAATTAGACAAATTTAATTTTACTTCCCTTTTAGTTTGAATGAAATTTTATTTTAACAATACGATATTCTTAACCATTTAGCCTTAAAAGGGATCATTTTTTTAATTTCATCACGAGTTAAAGGAAGATATTCATCCTCTTTCATTCGTTGATCCACTAAACTTTGAAGAGTATCAGTATAAGATTTACCTAAACGCATTTTTACTGCACGTTTTTTCCAGGAGTTATACTGTGGATAGTCGTTCCTAAATTCCTACATTTCCTCCTTTGAATGTTTAGGTTTATTAAGCATCTCTTGAATCTTAGCGCAAACAGTTTTTCTCTACATGCCTATATAATATAGAAGTATCCTCAAATAGAACTGTTTTCCTCTTAATATAATTAACAATGTTCTCAAAATGCCCCTGATCTTTAATTGGGCTAAAATGCATGGTAGTAAATGCCACTTTGGCATGTGGATTAGTAATACCCATTGTCTCTAGAGTAGACCTGCTCATATCTCTAACATTTCTTAATTTAAAAACTTAACTACCTAATATAAAATAAAAATTACTAACCTTTTAGAAATTTTGGGAATGGCAAGAACATGCCAATGTCCTCTCGATGTTTGAGTCGGCGCATCGTAGCCGATTAAACGGATGTGATCGAAAAGTTCTTTTATATTTCGTGACGTAGCGTAACGGTAGTCCAAAGTTATATGACGAAGGGGTTCCGTTCTTTGTACTTTTACGGATTCGAGAAAATCCAAATCGTCATCAGAATCTTCTTCTCTTTGACGCTTAGATGTTGTTGGTTGTTCGGTTTGAGGTGTAGTTCTCATTCTTGCGTGTACATATACCATGTCTGCATTAAGTGGTGCTATTAAAAAATTAAAATATTCTGGCCATTTAGTTAGATTTCCTGTTGCATCTGCAGATTGACCTTCTATTTCGTTTATTAAATTTGATATGTTGTTAGTTCTAATATTCCATAATTGACTTGGAGGAATGTAATAAGGTCCTCCAGCTTGTATTTTTCTATAAAAGCATATTATTTATTTACTCTTAACTTTTAATAGATCAATGATAATTTAATTTTTAATTAATTCACTCGATTTGAATATTTTTTTTCAAATTTATTCTATTTTATTTTACTTATTCGCTTACATTTAATTACAAATTAAAATTTAGAGAATTTTTTAATATACTACTATACGCTTGAATTATGATCATTCGACTCCTTTATCTAATAAATAGGTGAATATGCCGAAGATAATAAAGTTTCGTCTTTACCGTGTTTCCTCGCGCAATATCCCATGGGCTTTTATACAGGACACGGTTTAATGTCTCTAGGAAATTATGTGAAA
>VANL01001573.1:0-12163 GCA_006352455.1 Brachionus sp. 'Tiscar' | reverse complement strand
GTTTTTTTTTGAAGTACCAGCTTTCTATATATCATTTTGAAGCAGGGAGAAAATGCTTTAATTTAATATGCAATACTCGATAGCTGCACTCTTTATTTTTCAAAAAAATTCAAAAAAAAAAAATAATTCATTTTTAATTGATTTTTATTTATAAAGTTTATTTATGACAATAAAAGAGAAAAGTCCCTCTCTTAAAACCTGATCACAATAAAAAGAGGTATAGATTTGCACAATGGTGGCGAAAAAATAAGAAAATCGAATTTAAAAATCACCCCTTTATGTTTTCAGACGAGAAAATTTTTACAGTAGACGGAGGTCTAAATAAGCAGAACCATAGGGTTTATGCTTATTCTCGTGAAGAGGCGGACAAAAAAGGAGGTAATGAATTGAAAACTTAGATTGTTTAAAATAAAAAATTAAACAACCTTTTAAAAGGTCTTAATGGAGTTATGAAGAATCCATTGTCGGTAATAGTCTAGATCGGACTAACAGAAAATGGAGCAACAGAACCATATTTCGTTGAAGGTTTATGAAGAGAAAATTATGTTTTTAAATAATTTTAATTTCTAATCAATCAAATCTTTTTAGGCCAAAAAATAAATTCTGTTTATTACAGAAACAGAATTTTACCTTTTGCCAAAAGGAATGGGAATCGATTGTTTGGCACAACAAAATGGGTTTATCAACAAGACGGAGCGACTCCGCACACAGCACGAATAAGCCAACAATGGTGTGAAAACAACTTCTTCAAATTCCTTTCAAAAAACAACTGGCCTCCTAATTCTCCGGATCTTAATCCGTGCGATTTCTATTTTTGGAACGCTTTTGTTACCCGAATTCGCTGTAGTAAGTTAAGTGATTTAGAAACATTCAAAAAAGAAATATTAAAAGCTATTAAGAATGTTCCTGTATGTGAAATAAAAAATTCTCTAGATTCTTTTAGTAAACGAGTAGCTATGGTCGAAAAAGTTAAAGGAAACTATTGTCATAAATAAACTTTATAAATAAAAATCATTTAAAAATGAATTATATATATACAAGAAGTCATCAAATTATATTAATTAGCCTTTAATTATAAAATTCAAAATGATAAATCAATTATATTGATTTTTTAGTCAAGTTCTAGTTAATTTAATTGTTTATAATGTGAAAAAATTTGATTTTCGGCATTTATTGTTTTTTATAGATAAAATTTTCAATTAGTATTAACTTCTTATAGTATTATTTTCTCGTAGTATTATTTTTTTGTAGTATTAAAGTCGTTAAGTATTAAATTCGAAAATAAGGATTTAGATTTAATTTTAAAATAAGCATTTAGTATTAATTTCTTATTTAAGAATTACATACTAAAATCACTAGTACTAAATTCATAGTATTAAATTCATTTAGTACTAGATTACAGTCAATCTTCAAAACTTTAGTGCTATCTGAATTTCACATTTTTGACTAAAAATTCGTAATCTATGCCCTCGAAAACCACTTAAGAAAATTTTTTTTTGTGGCGGCTAAAAAAAAACTTTTTACACCCAGAATTCCAAAAATAGCAAAACCTTAAAAAGTTGTTGTTCTTTAAGACTCAAAATTTCAAAGATAAAACTTAAAATATACTAAAAAAGTACATTTATTCTGAAATATTTTTTATACTAATTTAGAAGAAAAATATCAATAGAATATTGATTTAAAAATTTGTTAAAAATCATATGATTTGAAGAGATTTTTTAAGAAAAATAAAGAAATAAAGTAAAAAGGTAAAACTGTTTATTTGTTCAGAATTTTGTCTAGATTTTTTTTTAAAAAAAAAGTGAGGTCATAATTGATCCCTCGGAGGAGATACGATTTAAACCAGAAAAAACAAATTTTTTTCTTTTTTTTAGCCAACAAAAATCGCCACACCCTTTTTTTTCCAAATTACATTAGCATGTAGAGAATTTTATGAATTTTATTTTATTTTAGGCGTAGATTACGAATTTTGAGTCAAAAATGTGGAACTCAGATAGCACTTAAGTTTGGTTAACTTTAATAATTGATAATAAAACTTAAAACTAATAATTCTTATTTTCTAAAGCTTATTAAATAAACAAAACCTTTTTTTTATTTAATAAAGTAGGCTTATATTTAAAAAAAAAAAAAGTTACTTTCTGAGCAAACATCCTCGATGGTAATATGACTCCCAATCATTGGGATTTAGATGCAAAGCCACACAAAAGTCATCAAACGCAGCTTGATAGTCTTCCAAATTTTGATGACACTTGCCTCGGTACAATCTAGCTTGGGCCTGATTCATAGGATTGTGCTTAATTAGCTCTGTAAAATCAACAATAGCATAGTGCCAATTTTTGCTGTTAAAATAGCTCATGCCGTGTTTGAACCATGCCTCAGCATTTTTCGGATTTAGCCTTGTTGTTGTCAAATAGTCATCCATGGCCATTCTGACATCTCCTTTTTGTTCATACAATTTTCCTCTTTTAAAAAAAGCTTGATCATCGTTTGGATTAAACTTAACTGCTTGCGAGTAATTTACAATGGCCATTTGATAATCATTTTTTTGTGCATACAAATCACCAAGTGACAAGTAAGCTCCCGAATGAAATCTATTCAATTTTATTATTTGATTTAGATCTTCAGTGGCGTCTTTTTTTCTATCTTGAACCAAATAGATTAGGTGACGTTGCCAATAGGCATCGACAAACTTTGGCTCAATGTCTATGGCCAAATTGAAATCATCCAACGCTTTTTTTATAAATCCCAATTTTCTATACAAAGTTCCTCTTCTGACCAAGTCAAAAACAAGCAATTTTTGTTCCAATCTTTTGCTTAAAACTTCAATTTCCTTTTCAACTATTTTGATATGTTGAAAGTCGAGCTTTTTCTCGTCTAATTGTTCGAAATTGATTTGCGAATAAGTTGCATATGGTGTCGGACTTTTGACAACTTTTCTAATTCTGTCACCCTCTTCTTCCAGTTCATCCATGTCATCATCTTTTTCGGCCTCTTGATTGCTCTCTTTTTTGATATCGAACAATTTCGGCTTCTCATTTGACTCGTTTAGCTGACTCTGGTCGCCAGGTATCACCTCATCAAACCACACATTCCAAATGTCGCGGGTCCATTCCCGTTCCTTGTCGAAATAGTCATCCTGTTCGGCTGCCCATTTAGAGTCTTTGAAGCCCAGTTGTTTCTTGTACTCCTCAAAGTTAGAGTACTTGCTTACACTTGGTTGACGTTTCAGCTTGACTCGAGCTGCCTCGGCTAACATTTCGTCGTCTGCATGCAAAATTTTAGGTCTCAATTTTACTTGGTCTAAAGAGTGTGATCTGCTCAGCTTTTTGATGTTCTTGTTGTACATGTCCGATTCGATTTGAAGCAGAAATTCTATGCCAAGCGCCGAGTTTTTGAATCTGCTTGAACGCTTGGGCTTTTTTTTCATTGAGTTTTTTCTGCTCACTTTTGCTGGATCTTGCATTACATATTTTTTACCTTCGGCCAAAGCAAGCTCAGCTAGTGATTGTTCCACATCTAGGAAAAAAATTAGTTTTTCAGAAACAAAATAAAAGTTTGCTATTTTTATTTAATAAAAATAATTTTGAAAAATATTTTAGGATTGCTCATAAAATTTAAATTTTTTATCAAAGTTTTACTTGACTTAAATTATTTTTTTTAAGTCGAAGTCATGAAAAATTTTTATATCAATACTTGCTTCATCAGAACCATTTGAGAGGCTTTTTTCTAAATCTGGTTACATGGGACGAGGGTTTAGTCAAAAATGGCTCAAAAGTTTAGTTTAATTTGCTATAAGAAGAGTGAACAAGACCTTTCCCAATATTTTAAAAAATTTTAACTCAGGCTGATCCAAGCTTTAAAATAAATAAAAATTATAAACTTCAAATTTTGTAAAAAGTAACCAAAATTTGTCAAAAGCTGAAGTTGTAAGGCGTTTCACTGGTCTTGGATACAAAAAACGTTATGTTTATCTTAGACTAGATGTTACAGAAAAAGATGAAACTTTCAAAAGAAAAAAAGGAAGTAATTGACATGCTAAAATTGCGATCAAACTAATATTTGCTAAACTTAGAGCCTACAGTAC
Source organism: Brachionus sp. 'Tiscar' (assembly GCA_006352455.1). NCBI lineage: Eukaryota > Metazoa > Rotifera > Eurotatoria > Ploima > Brachionidae > Brachionus > Brachionus sp. 'Tiscar'. The sequence continues at coordinate 8,079 of VANL01001573.1, read as the reverse complement.
CGATTTGACAAGTGGATTTCTGGTAATTTTACGTAAAATTACGTAAATTTATGAAAAAAAAGGTAAAATATGGTAAAAAAAAGTAACTTTTGAAAAAAAATATCGAGACAAAAAGAATATTATAAATGTCTTTTGACGTCTATTTTTTTGGTTATTTAATTTAATTGATAATTAAAAAAAAAAGGGAGTTAACGCCTTTGAAATTGCGACAGACGAACCTTTAATTAATTAATTAATTAAGAACAGGATAATCTTTTTTTTAAATTGGGAGACAATAAATTACTATAATTTCTAATCCAAAAGTAATAGAGCGGTTGAATTTTTTTAAATCTTAGCATTTTCCCACGTTTAAATATTTTTCTATTTTTGTTTTGTTAACTTATTTTAGCTTTGTACTGTATGTATATGGGTCTTGTTCAATCATATTGATCAGTCTGTTTTTACTTATGTAAAATACTATAAAACTAAAACTTTTAAAACATATTATGTTTTATACAAATTAAAACAAACAAACATATACTAATTTAATTAAACATGTTAAAAAATAAATAAACCCCAAAATGATGAATTAACAAGTTTATTTTTCGAATTTCAAAGAAATTTTACAATCACTAAATGTAATAATTTCATAAGTCAATTAAAAAAAGTAAATAATTCTTAAAATTTTAAAAGATTATATATATGTTATTTTTTGTTTTAAAGGTAGCTGATATAGTGAAAGACAAAAATGTCGGATGGTCGGACTGCTAGTTTATTAGAAAAATTAATATTTATTAGATCAAATTTTACCAAAAGTTACTTTTTTTTACCATATTTTACCTTTTTTTACATATATTTACGTAAAAAAAGTAACTTTTGGTAAAATTTGATCTAATAAATAGAAACTAATTTTTTCAAAATTTATTAGAAAATAATAATAAAAAATTCAAAAAATCGGTCTTTTTTTTGGCATTTACATTTTTACGTAAATTTACGTAAAATTACCAGAAATCCACTTGTCAAATCGGTACTGTATTTCAATCATAAATCGAGTCTTTTGCAAAAAATATGGCTAGAAAGTTTAATTGCTACTATACCTATATGGGAAAGATTTTAAAGAAGTATACAAACATCAAAAAGTATTAAAAAACACAAGATACTTCATTTAAATGCTAACCAGGAGAAGAGAGCCAAGTCAAAATGTCGTCAAATGCTTTTAAAATAAAGCAGATATGAATTTATAATTGATGATGAATCATATTTCACTCTTGACAACACCGCTCTGCCAAGAAATAGTGTTTTTTATAGCTGTAACATTAGCAAGACGCCGGAGAGTGTAAAGAACAAGTACGTTAAAAAATTTGAAGAAAACTTAATGGTCTGGTTGGCTATTTCACAACGCGGAATAAGTGAACCATATTTTTTAACTAGTGGTTAAGTGGTCAATCAACATGTCTATCTTGGAGAGTGTATAAAGAAACGACTTGAATTAATGATTAAGAATATTATCAGGATAGCATTAGATATGTATTTTGGCTTAGTATCATCTCATTATGCGAATATGGTACAGAATTATATGTAAGATAAAAATTGAAAGCTAAAGTATATGAGGGTGAATGAAAGGCCAAAAATCTTAAGGAACTCGAAAACAATATTCGATCTTGCCTGAGCAATATGGACCCAAAGGTTGTACAAGACTATGCCAAGACTGCTCGCTCTAGGCTCGATATCATGCATCTTCATGGAGTTCAATACCTTAACTGATAGTATTTTTGCAAAATAGAAGGGTTCAGTTATAATTTAAATTTAAAAAAAATTTGAAGTCTTTGTTAAATAAAAAAATTTTTATGGTAAAATTAATTTTGTGTCATTTTTTATTCTACACCCGTTAATAGCTTGTTTAAATAAAGTTTATCAATTTTGATTTTAAAAACATTAACTGTACCTGAACTCTATCAAGTCGATCCCAAATATTAACCAAACAAATAAATAGAGAAAAAAATTGACTTAATGAATTACATTTTTTTTCGACAATTATCATTTAGACAAAATTATAGTCGCTCAATCATTTTATCTATTTTCCACAATTTCTTCTTGTTTCTTGAACCCTCAAATATTAACAGATGTGTCGCCTGTGACTCTTTATTAAAATCTTTTTTTTTTTAATTTACTCATTTTTTACAATTTCAAAACTCTAATCTTAATATTGGTGATTTTGATCCCAGTTTCAAATATCAGAATTAAAATAGTCATAAAAAGTTGAAACATTTGAAGAGTTCAAAAAAAATCATTCCAAGGCTTTTCAATTTATATCATCTCATCAATCTGGATTCAAGAAAGGCTATTCCATAAAAGATAATATTATTTTTTTATTCGTAAATATCGTATTTTTTATAGTTTTTCGTTTAAATATTATTTTTAAGTTTTTCAATATTTTAAGAAACTTTCGACACATTTTTCATTTTTTTTAAAGCCCTCATATTAAACCCATCTAAAATTACCAAAAAAAAAGAAATTGAAATGATGATTTTTGCTCATGTGTTTCACTATGTATTTATATTTCAAGAGGAGGCTGTACATTTGTTCACAGGCTTGAGAATTTATGCCTTTTAATCCACTTTGCAAAAATAGATTGTATTTTAATAGTAAATGAAATCTAAAATCGGAAAGTCGGGGTTGAGATAATAGTAAATCTAAAATCGGGGTCGAATTTGGAATCCAAGTATGAAAAGGGATGTGAATGCATTGGAGAAGGTAAAAGAGAGAGCAACAAATATATACCTTTATTTCTAAGAAATATGCTGTATGAAATGAGGTCGGCTAATCTGGGACTGACAAGGTTCAGTGATTTGGTGAAAGGATCAGAAAAAAATGGCCTTAGAGCGATTTGAAGAGAAGAAAAAGGAAAGGTAAGCTCCAGCCTTACCTTTTCTAATTGTTTTGTCAATAATTGAGCAATTTTTTAACTGAAGGAGAGCAAAAATTATCTGGTCAAAGCTATCAAGATTTATAAATATAAAACTTATTTAAAGCTTTAAGAAATCTCATATAACTATGCTTATTCAATGTTGGAAAAATCAGCAGAAAAAAATGTACGAGTTAAAAAAAAAATTAAGTAAAAAAATTTACTTTTGGGAAAAAAATCCATTTTTTTATCGTTGACGTTAATGTCAACATTTTGATCAGAACTTTCCTTGGTATGCATTGACTTTGTATTTGTCTTAGATTTTAATGAATTCACTGAAGCACTTTTCAGTCGATTTTTTCTCAAATAATCATTTTTAATAACTTTTTTCTGATTGTTAGCCTCCTCTAAAGCCTCATTATAATTCGAGTCAATTCTCAAAAACTCATAATCAAACACATCTTGCTTTGAGGCATTTTTTTTCCACTGCATACAAATTGTGTCCGACAAAGACCTTGTCAACTTAGTGCTATCTTCATATTCACTTTTATTTAATCTACTCAAATCACTCTCGGAACAGTATTGTCTATTTAACAATTTGTTCAATACAAACTGAAACTCTAATGCACTCTCATCAGTCACAGACTCATCGTCATCCAAATCGGCATCATTTTCCTCTTGTATCATAAAATCATCAGATTCATTGTCAAAAAACTTGTTTCCTTTCTTTTTTGCCAACAAATTCATGTCGTCCACTGGTGGTGCCATTGACTTGTATTCAGCAAACAATCTCTCTCTTATTTTGGACGGCTTTACGCTCATTTTTGGCGGAGCCGGTTTCAAAAAAGTCAATGTAAACTCCTTATAGTCCTCAAACGTGTTCATGTTTACTTTTTTACCCTCCAATTGCAAGCTTTGATCGGCTTTTTTCTTCCACATGTCAAGCTCGGAGTCCTCGTAGCCCGAGTCAATGGTGCTATAGCTTTTCTTCTCATCAAAATGCATCAAATCTGTCAAATTATCAAAGACTCTTTGAGCAGCTCGATCAGTTCGATTATAAGCAACGAACTGATCATTAAACCTAGGCACTGAGTGCGAACTAGCTAAACTATCACTTCGTTTAGCACTTGCCTTTCTTTCATTTTCATATTTGCTTCTTGTATGATACTTTCTAGTCACATCTAACAATTCATCGGGCAGAAGCATTGAATCCCGTCTTTCATGCTCAAGCATGCAAAACAAATGCAAATTTCTGGCATATTTTTCATCTGTGTTTACATCATGTGATTTTTTGCTTTGTGTTTTTTGTCTAGGCTTTTCGATTAGCTTTAAACTGTTGGCTGTTGTGTTTAGAACGTCTTCTCTGGTAACCATTGGAGGCAGACTGGCCAGATAGGCGTCCATTTCGTCTTGATAAGTGCTGACCATTGATTTGACTGTTTGAGCATCAGTATGAGTCTCGTTGTCAATAGACTCGTTATTTTCTTCCTCATTATCCATGTCAAAATTGTCGGTCATGGTGCGGACTGATTGAATACCTTGAGAGTCGCGTAAAGATTCAGCATTTATGGCCGAGTCGATCATGCTGCGCTCATTTAGGTCTTTTTCTTCATCCTGCTTTTCGCTGAACGAAGGATCGAATAGACTCAAACTGGTCTTGTCCAGCACAGTGCCCAATATTTCTTGTATTTTTTTATTCGACAATTCTTGTTCGGTTACTAACTGACCGGACTTGATTGCCGTTATCAAGCCCTCTACACCCTTGACTATTTTTTTGTCTTCTAAATTTTGATCTGGCAACAAATCAACATCTTTTTTGTTTTGTTTAACAACTTTTTTTTTTTTTATATTGGCAATTTTTTTCGCCTCATCCACCATAGATTTAACTTCTCTTTCCAATTCTTCTTGTTGAATATCCATTTCTGTTTTAGTCGAATCAAGTGATATCATATCATACTGAACAGGTTTTTTAATTGGCTTAAGAATTATTTTCTGCTTTTTTTGAGGCTTGGGCCGTTGGACAAGCTTTGCCGACGATGTGGTCCCAGTGCTGGGCAAAATGGCCGGCTTAGGCTGACTGTAAAAATAATTCAGAAATTTTTCTCTGTTCATTTGAATTTGATTTAGAGTTTCCATGGCGTATAAGCTGTCCGGAGTGTTTTGATTTGACCTTAGCTGTTCTGAATCTGTGTCTGACGCAGATTCGGTCGGTTCGTTGATTCCTTCGTCTTCTTCTGCATTCACTGCTTCAAAAGATGTATTGACCACATTTTTGCCTTTCATTAAAAATTTCAAATGGTCTATTTCTTGGCTTTTGCGCACCGGTATGACCCCTAGAGTGCCATGATGTGGCCGTGAGCGAAGCTCATTGATAGAAACGTAATTGTCTTTCAAAATTGGATTTTTGCGCGGTGATTTTTGAGCCATTGATGCATTTATTTTTGGCATAGTGATTTTTTCTAGTTCTTTAAGGTCATTTTTGATACGGCCATTTACTTTTTTTGTTATTGATACCTTGAGTGCTGTCCGAGGAGTACTCGTTGCTGAACTTTTGGATTCCATCAGTTTGGATTTTATTTTTGGTTTAAGTAAAGTTTGTTGAATTTAAGCCCTGAACTTTTTTTTCTTTTTCTTTTTTTTTCGTTGTCATGGCAACTGAGTTTCTGCACGAATTGCATCCATTTAACATTTTTTTTTTTTTTAATTTTTATTTGAATTTATGTTGATTTTTTTCTTTTTCAAACTTAGATTAAAAATAAAATGTCCGGTCAAAACAATTCGAGTGAAATTTCCTCGGTTAATTACACAAACAAAAATGAGTGTTTGAAGATGATCAAAGTCTTGAGTTACAAGTAAGTTTTTTTAATAGTCTTTGGCCATATTCTTTTACCTTTTTTTTCATCGATTACTCATATTTGGTAGATATAAGAACTAATTTTAAGAACAAAAAAAATTTTTAGCAAAAAAATTTTCTATAATTCGGCCGACTTCATTCCCCTTGCTCTGTTCTGATTTTAAAAGCCTCTCATTCTTTCACTCAAGTCCCATTTTTTTTTATTTAAATAAAAAGATGATATCAGATAGTCATTTTTATTACAGTATATAAAAATATTTTTTTATAGATAAAGAAATTAATTGACAGATAATAAATTAAATAAAAAAAAAAAAACTTTATTAAAAAAAATTTTCTAATAATGTTTTCTTTTCTTGCTTTTCACTTTAAAACTCTTAGATTTCATCACAGTAATCTTCAATTTTTTTTTTGAAACAGCAATTTGGACAGTATTTTGGTCTACTGCGACCACTTTTTGGATGGCTTTTTTCTACAGCAGCATAAATAATTTGTTCAACATTTTTTTGTCATCCTCTTCGTTTTCGTAGATGATTTAATTCAATCAATTAATTAATATATATTGATATATAATCTACATAGTCTTCTTTTTTTTAAAAATCAAAATTTACTAAATATTTAAAAACTTCTTCAACATAGTTCTGCTATTTTAATGGATAGTGATGAGATTAAAATAATAGCTATTTTCCTTGCTATACTTTTTCTAATCTATGGTATATTTTATGTGAAGACCTATTTGCTTTAAGTAATTTTTGCATTCCATGGAAATTTTTTCTACTTTTGCCTTGTTCTTTTTTTTATTTGTATAATTTGTGGATAATTCAATTTTTATTTCAAAAAATTAATGGAATCCGGTGTGGAGCCCTGGTTTAGGGATTCGAGTATGTTGTAGATTAGAGAACTATTATTAAAAATTATGATAAATAATTGATCTTTTAATTAATTAAAATCATAAATTTTTATTACCATAAAGAACTAAAAATATTTAGTAGTAGTAGTAGTAGTAGTTCTTGCTGCGAGACTAAGCATGTAGATTGTTTGAGCCCATCACCCCCGATTCGCCGTGTAGAGCTTTAGCAGCCGATTCCAGTGATTTTATTCAAAGCCATTTTAAAATTAGCGGCTGACTTAGATTTCACCACATTTTCTGGCAACTTATTCCAATGCGGAACTACTCTGTTCGAGAAAAATACATGTCTGGCGCTTACTGCAGCTGCAAAATCCTTTTTTAATTTGAGCTGGGAAACTTTCTCTATGGACTCTGATGCTATTTCCTCTTAACGCCCTGACTGAACCCTTGTTTTCTGATCTATTCACTAGATTCTTGACCAAGCCCACCTTTTCTAATTTCGTCAGCCTCATATCATATGACATGTTTTTAAGAGACAAAGGTATTTTTGTTGCCCTCTTTTACACCTTTTCCAATGCATTCACATTCCTTTTCATACTTGGATTCCATGTGGGATGGTCTCTCACCATTGATATATCCGATCTACTCACAGTTTTTCCTCTCTTCTTTAAAACATTCGCTATAGCATACCAAGTACCCTATTCGCTTCGCACAAGCACTTTTCATTTGGCGGGTCAACTTTAAATCTGATGAAACCATCACTCCAAGATCCCTTTCACACTCTCTGGTAGCTAGTATGACATTTGAGTTTCTTTTTTGTGTATATTTATGCCTTGCATTTAGTCTGCCGAAATGCATTACATTACATTTTTTAGCACACAGTTCCATGCGCCAAACCTCTATCCATTGACGTACTGCATCCAGATATTTCTGTAACATCGCTCTCTCATAAACTTAATTAACTATGCCGAGTATTTTTGAGTCATCTGAACACAATTCCATTCTATTTGATATACGCAGTCAGGTAGGTTATTTATGTACTGAACAAAAAGCACTCAGTACCTCTGACCATCTAGAAACTCAATCACTAAGTACAACTCGCTGAGTCCTCATACTCAAAAAGTCTTCGAACCACCTTACTATTTTCTCTTCTAACCTATGACCACGTAGTTTATGAAGAAGCCGTTGATGCGGTACAGTATCAAAAGCCTTTGAGAAGTCTAATAGTATTTCATCCATACTGTTACCTTTTGCCAACTCAGTCATAATCAAGTGTTACAAGTAGGTTTGTGACAAATCAAAATCACTTTAAATCTTATTGATGCTTTATTTTTTGTCTTTTGTTTACATCACAAAAAATTATTTTAACTGTATTCTAGTGACATCATGTCAAATAATCATCCATAATTTTTTTCTCTACAGTGAATTCTCGATTATCGAGACTCGTTTGGGAAACAAAAATATTAGTCTCGATAATTTTGTCTCGTTATTCGA
>VANL01001572.1:0-12165 GCA_006352455.1 Brachionus sp. 'Tiscar' | reverse complement strand
TATTTTTGTCCCATTGAAAGTTTTAACCCGGATAAAAGCGATCAGTCGCTTCAATATGAAACAATAATTTATGGAGACTATTTAAAAGAGTCTAACAAAAAGTTTAAAGAATATCAAATTTAAATGTTTCTTCTAAGTTTTTTTTTGAATAAATTTATTTAATTTTAAGTATTTTTTATTTTGAATTTGAAAAAAAGTCATGTGACTTAAAAAGGTTTTTGGAAAATTTAAGAAAAAAATAAATATTAAAATTAATACCTTTTCTTGTATTAAAATATCATCACATTAACACCTTCCTGTTTGACACCCATCTCCTACTCTGTTAAAATATTTCACACTAATTTTCTTCCTAAAGCAATTAAAGAACAGCTCAGTATGCTAGGATATCTTGACCTTTCTTGGCGGTAATTATGTGAAATAATTTTTTTAAAAAATTTGATCAGAAAATACCTTTTTTTACAGAAAACTAAATAATGTGGAAAAAAAACTCATATTGATGTAATGGACTGTAGTTTGAAGACTTAACTTTCGTTATCGATTTCGATAACATTAATTTTAATAAAATTTTAATAAAAAAAATTATTATATAATTTTATTTCGAGTCTATAGTCAATTATTTTAAAATAATAGTAAACTTAATCAGGTTTTAAATTCTTATTAAAAAATGTTAAAAAAAACATATTTATTTTTTGTCTCTATGACTTCGAGCCAAATGCATATTTACTCCACGCTCAACTTCCATGTAAGCACCACAAACAGGCTATGGCATCGGATTTTTTTTTTTTGCTCAAAGTTTTTTTTTAGTAACTCAGTAGTTTCACTTGAATTTTTAGGTAATTCCAATGCTCGAATCTTTAGCTGATTAGGAAGATTTGACACAATTTCCTTATCCTCATCATCTGTAGAAATATCTTCAGCATCACAAACACTATCGGTGAGTCCCACATTTTGATTCAAAGTACTAAATCCACTTATCAATTTCCATCCACGGTAAACTCTTCTTCTTCATCACTTGCTTCGATTTCATCAACGATTACTGCATCAGATTCATCAACAAGTTTTTCATTTTCAAAAATATTCCTAAGCTTTTTTTCTTTAGCCATGTTTTCACTATTTTCTAAGTATTCAAGGTCATTTTCTGAACTGATTGAGAATCAAAATCAAAATACTCATTGCTTTTTGCTATTGTCAACTGTGAGCTCCAATATTTTATTAATTCAACTAATATCTTAGGTGATTTACGGAAGAGAGAAAAAAAGATCCATCGTAAACGGTCTTAAACTTGCAACATGAAGAACATTGCCAATAAAGTAATACATTTTTTGCATCCTTTGAACGTTTTTGCAAATATCGAGCCATAGTTTGATCGTATTTTTTACAATTTGGATCAGCACATTTTCGTTCTTTATGAACTAAACCGGAGTGGGAAAGAAATAAAAAGAGCTCATACTCTTCAGATTCAAAAACATTGTTTTTCAATTTTTTATTAAATTCAAAATTTTTTTTTAGAATTTCAAAAAAACATTTTGCTTTTACTTTTACTTTAATCAGTCACATATTTTTCAAATTATTTATTTATTAAGTAATTTACAATGAAGACAAATTTTTTGAAAGTTGTGTTAAAAAAATTTAATTTTTTTTTGGTTATCGGTAAAACATTTATGTTATCGTTTCAGATAACATATCTGACCGATAACCAATAGGTTATCTAGTAGATAACCTATCCAGCAGTGACCACTTCGATAACCTATTTGGTTATCTACCGATAAAATAGGCGACAAGACCCGATTTATTAAATGATCTTTTGAAGATAGATTTTTATACATAATTATGTCTATTTTTTGTCTATTTTTTATCTTTTTTATATTTTCAAAGCTATCTAATTTTTTTATTTATGTATCTAATTATTTTTTTTTTGTATCGAAAATTAATTCAATTCAATATCTAATTGACAAATATAAAAATCTTTAATTAGCTCATTACTGATGATGAAAATCAATAGAAATTACCAGAGGCTCTTGTAAATTCAATTTTGAGTCAAGTTTATGTGATGGAAGAAATTGAGGCTCAAGAAGCAGAAATAAGTTGAATTAAGTTGAAGTCGAAAACAATTCTAATGAAAATTCATCTCAGTCTGAGATTCCAAAAAAGAAAAGAGGTAGACCCACTGGATCAAAAAACAAGCCGAAATCAATTCAAATCAACCTCAAAACAAAAGAACAAAAACAGATTTAATTTTTTCTTTTTTGTATTATTTTTTAATTTTTCTAAATAAAATATCAAAAAAATTCTACTTCCGTTTTTTTTTTTAAATAGATAAAACAAGATAAAATAATTAGATACTAAAAAAATATTTATTCGCTATCATTTTTTTAAGCCACTTCTTTTTTATGAAAGCCCAAAAAAGAAGTGGCTTAAACAAAAACAAACTGGATAAAATTCAAAATATCTTTTTTCATAAAATTAAATCATTTGATAGTTTTTCCGGTTATCTTTTTTTAATAATTGAAATATCATTAATGTTCTTTTTTATTTTTTGTCGAAATTTTGGAAACAAATTTTTAGAGAATTACCGAACAGATTTTGTTGATTTTTTTTAACCAAATAAAGTTTAAATAATTTGTTCGATTTTTAAAAATTAATTCAAAAATGATTAAAAATTATTTTTTTCTATTAAAAATACATTTTCTAGTTTTAATTGCGGGGCTAATATTTAGATTTTTAAATAAAAATTTGAGGAAAAAGAAGAAAAGTGTATGTTGTTATTAGATTTTTCAAACTAAAATTTACTTTTTACCAAATTTATAATTTGAATCGAAAATAATGAAAAAAATCAAAGTTATAACTTAAATTTTTTTTAATTTTTAAAATCAAAGAATAAATGCCAATTTTTCAGCAAAAAAAAAGAGTAAATTTAATTAAATAATTAAAATTCATTTACTTGACCTGTTTTAAGACTTGTGAATTAAAAACTAGTCTGATTTTATGTTCAGTTATTAATTTTAATAATTTTAACTCGACTTTAAAGCTTTATGAGATACTTTTGAGGCATTGGAAGGTGTAGAATATGAGCCTGATACTTTAATCACTAACGAGAATTTAATTTACCAAAAAAGAAAGAATTTTTGCCTGAAAAGCTGGTTTCCAAGGTAATTATAATAATCATTACTAGTAAAAGTATGCTTACTTAATAATTCTTTTACTAAAAAATTAAAATACTTTTGGTCTAATTTTTTGTGTTTGAATTAAAAAATGTATCCAATGTTTAAAATAACATAGAAAAAGTGCAATGTTTCAAATATTTTTTCAGTCTCAAATAAAAATATATTTTTAAGTTAATATTGCAAGCATTTTCATATTTAAAATTAAACTTGTTAATGAGATAGAACAAGTTTAGTTTTTATTTAAAAATTAAATTAATTTTTGTGTTTTGTGGTTCATCTTAAACACTTTGGTGGTGGTTCGTTTAATGTATTTTTACAAAAACTTATGTAATAAAAAAATTTCCTTTTTTGATAAATTGGTATTGTGAATTTCAAAAACAAAAATAACATTCAAAATTCTTCCTTTTTTGATAGATTAAAATTTACTAAAAAAAAAACATACTTAAAAAAATAATACAACATAGTGCAAAAAACTTTTTTTACCTAAAATAATTTTTCTTATGTAAATAAAATATCAATTAGATTTTAATTTATTATTGATTTTGTTGACAAAAAAAAAAAAATAAGTTTTTACTTTAGGTAAAAAAGATATTTTAAAAAGAAAATCTTATGAATGTCTCTGTAGTACGGGGCGCATGTTTTAAACCCCTTTCATTAAAAAAATGGGGGACCAGTTTCGACTGGGGATTTTGATAATTACGGCTAAGATGATCAACTCGATGCAGTCACCTCTGTGTCAGATCGGAGCCTTCGCTCAAAAGGTACTTAGAAAGGAGATGAGCTCCTCCATATGCTCCACAAGGAGCGAACAAGGTTAAAAAAAAAAAGATATTTTATCAAAAGGGAAAATGCTTCGGGGAACTCTTATCTTCAATATTTAGTCCTAATTCTGATTTAAAAGATTTTGAAATACTTAATTCTAACTCTAAATTTTTTAGAAATTAAGATCAGTGTAATTTTAATGATCCAATTTGCATAAATGAATTAATTATAGCTGTAAAAAGATTGAAAAATGAAACAGCATCAGGACCTGACCAAATTCATAACTTAATGTTAATAAACTTGAAATTCATTAATAGAAATCATAGAACTTTTTAATTTATCTCTTAGAGAAGGTAAAGTCCCGAAAGCGTGGAAAACTTCGAACATTACTATGATTCAAAAAAAGGCCTATACTTTACAAGATCCTTTAAATTATAGACCAATTAGTATAACGAGTTGCATAGGAAAGTTATTGAAACGAATAGTATATTCAAGATTATACAATTTTTTAGAACAAAAATCACTCCTTATCCAGTATCCAGGAGCAGTCTGGATTTAGAAAACACCGGTGAACATATTTTTAGACTCTAGGACATTTAAGGTAAATGTGAATCACCTGAGCGAAGAATATCAAATAACTCAATTATTTAAAATTTTAATTATCGCACTTTTTTCTATGTTATTTCAACATTGGATACATTTTTTAATTCAAACACAAAAAATTAAACCATTTAGTAAAAAAAAATTTATTTTTTAAATAAAAAAGTAAAAAAATTGTTCTTTTAATTTTCATAAATACATAAAGCGTCATATTTTTGCTTCAATTGCTTATCTGTACACTCATCAATGTAAATTTTGTTCAATTTTGATATATGGTTAATTTCTATTGATCTAATTGAATTATTCATCAAATAAATATCAACCATGCGTTCTATTTTTTCACATAGCTCCAAATTAACATACTCCAGATGGTTGTCTCTTAAATCAAGAGATTCTAAAAATCTAAGACTGCTGAAAATTTTTTCCTCTAAAGTCTCAATTTTATTATCAGACAAATTTAAATCAATTATTTCACTTAAATTAGAAAATATATCACTCTCAATTAATTCAATTTCATTGCCACTCAAATTCAAAATTGTCAATTTAGTCAAATCATTAAACAAACCATTTCTTAAAATTTTAATTCTATTAGCACTAACTGTTAAATAGGCCAATGACTCAAGGCCGTCAAATAGTCCCAACTCTAATGCGCCAATGCAATTGTTATCCAGTCTTAAAGTTTCTAACTTTACAAGGCCTTTAAACAAATTCCTATCTAAAAAATTAATGTGATTGCAATTTAGACTTAGTTCGTCTAAATTCTCCAAATTTTGAAATAAATTTGAGTCTAAAAATTCAAGTTGATTATTTTTTAAATTTAAAAATTTTAGTTTTCTTTTGTTCTCAAACAATCCAAGTGGCAAGCTGGCTAGAAAATTGTTTTTTAAGCTTAGACTTTTCAACTTGGTCAAATTGGCAAACAAATTTTTATCCAAAGTTTTGAGTTTATTGCAGCTTAGATTAATCTCGGTCAGATTTTGGCAATTTTCGAATATACCAGAGTCTAATTTTTCCAATTTAAGACCACTGAGACCCAATGTGACCAGATTAGTCAAACTTGACAAAACATTATTGTTCCAGGTTTTAATTGGATTTGAATCAAGGTACAAAATTGTAATTGATGAGGCCAATTTTGAATTGAATTCTTTCAACTGATTGAAACGAAGATCTAATTCGTTCAAGGTTGAAATGTTTGAGAAAATCTCTTCGTCCAAGTGTTCAATGTTGTTACGGCTCAGGTCTATAAATTTAAGCTTTGGCAAATGTGTGAAAACACTGGGGTCCAATTTGGTGATTAAATTTTGGCTAAGATACAAATTTTGTATACTTTTCAAAGACTGGAAAATTTTCGAACCCAAATGGGATATTTTGTTATGAGACAAATTAAGTGTCTGCACGCTGCTCAAATCTGTAAAAGCGTTTTCATCAATAAAATCAATTTGATTATGAAATAAAAAAAGGCGTTTTAAATTTTTAAATTTGATGAATGCTTCATTTTGAATTTGTGTCAAATAATTATCGCTTAGATCGATTAGCTCTACTTGGCCTGAGTAACTGGTGTTTGGTAGATTTATTGACTTAAGACTTGAAAAGCTTAGTTGAATACGACTATTGTTTTCCATCATTTAAATAAAAATAACTTAGGTTTGTTATTTTTTTTTAAAGAAAATAATAAAACGTTATTTAGAAAATTAGAATTTTGTTTTTGTTGCTCTCAGCTATAATTTATTCTGATGCAAAAAGTAATTACTATTCAAGTGTTAAGTAATTTTTTTAAAGAAAAATTAATTTCATTAGAATTAAAATAAACTAAAGCTAATAATTTTTTTCAGACTTGTGAATTTATGAAAAGGTTTTAGATTCTTATTTTTGCAATGCCTGTCCAGGCTTCTTTTGGAAATTCTGTAAATAATAATAATAATTTTTTTTTTTTTTTTATCAACATTTAAATGTTACAGCGTTTTTTATTAATTGATTTCAATGTATCTTTTTCTACTTCCCTGACATATTTTTTTAGTGAAAGTCATTAGTATGAAATTAATTTTCAAAAAAGGCCTATGTTTCAAAAGAGGTTTTGCATGGGAGATATTGGGTCTTAAAGTTATTAAGCAAAATTTTAGTGGCAAGACTTTCTTTTTCGTGAAACGTATATCAAAGACAAATGAATCTCTTAAACAAGCCACCAAGTCAAACAAAGCATCCAGAAAGGAAAAAGGGAGGCAGACCATATTTTTTAACTGCGAGGTCTTCCTCGGTTAGGGTTGGTCGACCGGTTCCAAACCGAACCAAATTTTTGAAACCAGTTTTTTTTTTTCAAACCGGTATTTTAAAACTGTTTTATTAAATTTAATTGAGTTGGACAAAAGCGGCAGATAAAAAAAATACCACATGATAAAAAATGAATAATTATTATCGAAATTAAAAGAGAAACATCGTAAATTTTTTTTTGCCTTTTTTTTTATAAAACATACCTCTTTTTTAACTTTCTTTATAATTTAATTTATTTGACTTTTTTTTTTGCTTATTTTTATTTTATTTTAAAATATTCTTTTTATTATTATTTTTTTTTAAATATGAAAGAGCAATCACTCGGTACAGATATACAAATAAATAAATAAAATAAATACTCATTAAATTTTTTAATAGAATCAATATTAAATTTTAGATTACAAAAAAGCTCTTATTGATTAAAAAAATCATACTAAAAAGTAAATATTTGATTGGAAATGTGCAGAAAAGGTGTGTGAATTTCTAGAGCCATTTAATCAAGGTAATTGATAAAAATTAATTATGTTAATAAAAAAAATAATATATTAATTAGGGACTCGAAATCTCTCCTTTTCAAAAAGACTTGTTTCCTTGTTTCAAATTGATTGAGGATCATTTAAGAAACTGTGAAACAGATCAAAATTTTGGTTTTATCAAAGATGCCATTGTTGATATGAAAGACAAATTTTTGGCTTAATGGGAAAAAATCATATATGAAGCATTAATTTGTCATATGCTTGATCCAAGGTGCAAAAAAAGCTATTAGGAAGGTGAAGTTATAAAGAAAAGAGCAACTGATTTATTTAAAAAGTCGATTTGTATCATATGAGTCATTAAACTTGAATAGTCAAGCTGAATCAAGCTCAGACACATTAACAAAAGAAATTCCTAAAACACTAATGGTAAGAATGATCTCAAAGGTTACAAACACCAAAAATAACAACGATGATGAAATTAATAAGTATTTTAAGCAGCCTCGAATAGAGTTTTCAAATGAGACAAATGTTTTGCTATGGTGGAAAGAAAATAGCAAAATATTCCCTTGTATAGCTAAAATGGCAATAGATTATTTGTCCTTAATGCCTACAAGTGTTCTTGGAGAAAACTTTTTCTATTGGTAGTTTGACGGTCGATTAAAATCGAACAAAATTGCATTCAAATACACTAAAAGAGCTCCTATGTTTAAATTCTTGGCTAAATTAAAATAAGTTTTTTTGTCAATATTTAAAGACTTAATATTGAATAAAATTGAATTAAAAAAAATTAATCTTACTTGTAATTTTTTATTTGGAATAAATATTTTAAATAATTAATAAAAACAGTTAAATGTAAACAGACCGGTTTAAAAAAAAAAACTGGTTTGTAAAAAAAACAGTTTCAAAAAAAAACTGGTTTCAAAAACTGTTTTGAAAAATCGAACCAATTTAACCAGAAACCGGTTTGTTCAAACCGGTCGACCAACCTCGGTCGAGGCCTCTTATCAAAACTAATAATTTCATACTAAATACTTTTAATGATAAAGTCATGTTCTTTTTATTGATAACGCTGAACATGACTTTATTGATAAGTTTCAGGCTTATTGTACATTTACTATTAAAAAACACACATTATTTTTAAGTAGTTTCAATTCGACTCGATAATTTTTTCTAACGTTTGTTTAATACTATTTATAATAAAAATAAATTCTACAATTCTTCTTTTGGCCATTCATTTGCGAAATTGTTAATTCTATCTAAAAAAATACCTTGATCAGTTATTTCATATAAACGAGTATTTGAATTTGTTGAATAGAGGGAAGAACATTTGTCAAGCTGTCTTCTTCTACTTCTTGTTATAACTTGTTTTTGAAGTGATTTATTTTGTTAATTTTAGTTTCATTTTTCAAAAGTGTAAACAAATAAAATCTATAGTTAGGGTTGGGTAACCGGTTCGTTTTTGGAACTGGTTTGATAATTTACTGGCTATATTCGAAAAATAAAAAGGTTTATCGAAAAAAATTTTTTTTTAATAAATTTTCTATTTATTCAATTAAAAAATAAAAAAATAGATTTTTCTCTTAATATTTCAGTTATTCAAAATTAAACCGGTTCCATGTACCAACCGGTTTCCCATCCCTATTTATAGATTCAAAGCACATCATCATCAAATTATAGTTTACTTAATGTTTAGCAAGTTTAATAAAAAACATGTGGATATTGGCATTCGATGAAGATTCAAAAGAAATAACAAAAATTCATGCTTTTTTTCAATAATTTTTAGGAAAAGACTCAACACCTTCGTAACTAGAAGCCTGTGGAGGATCCTCGGGATACACTGACTTGAAACATTATAAAATGCTGATCTATACTCAAGAAACAAAATCGAAGCCATTTAGTCAATGCATTAGCGCCGTGCACACTCCAAGTATCCAAGAAAGCAACACACCAACCTATTCTTTATGAATACTATATTTTAAAACATACTGTAAAGCAGACACCATAGACAGCTTCCTTACTATGTTGTCTGCCTAATCCTGTGCAATTTAAATAAATTTTAATTAAAGTTAAAACCACCTTTGGCAATACCATTAACAAATTTGTACTCAAGATCTATGTATTTTTTAAGACATAGGCTTTGACCATTTAACAATGGCACAATAAAAAAAAATCAACCAAAAAATAATTTCAATTTGTTAAGTCTCTTACCTTCTTGGATAGTATTGATTTTATACTTTTTTTTTAGACCACAAAATTAAGACACTCTTTTGGACCAAGCATCAAAGTAAATCTTGCCCATGCTAAAAATAGTATTATCAAGGGTTTAGAATCGCATCAAACTCATCAAACAGCAGAGTCGAAAATCTTTTTTTTTTTTATTTTTTCTACATCTCAACTACTGTCAAAAAAATTTTTCCAGTCATTTTTTATTGCATTAGATGATCGTAAGATTTTTTTGCATTCAATGAATGTGAAGACTTTTTAACTAAAATTGCAAGAAAATTCTGAAATATGGCAAATCTATATTCAATAGACAACCCTTTATACAGTATGTTGCAAAAGTTTAGAAATTTTTTTTTTTTTCGTTAACAAAAGAATTATTTTTGCGTATATAATAGGCGGGAAAATAAAAAAAAAAGCGTTTTTTTTTTTAAATTTTTATTTGTCATCAATCCAAGATCATAAAATCAAAAAGAAAATTAAGTGAAAAAAAAAATCCCAAAAAAAAATACAAAAGAAAAAATGGATACAGTCAGATCTCGTTAATCCGAACAGACTTATTTTCAAGAATTCTCTTCGGACTATCAAAACTTCGGTTAACCGATAATCCGAAGAAACTCAAATTTATAAAAAAAATTGGTTTAACGAAAATTAATTTATTGAAACAAAAGAAAACAATTTATTTTATAATATTATTATAATTACGGATAAAATACTTATTCTTTATTAACAAAATTATCTAAGGTAGCTTGTTTTGCATTAAATTGACTATATTTTAACTTATTTGTTCTAATCTAATTAATTATTTTATCTAATCAAAATCATTTACAACTGCTATTCCTAGTTTTTTTCTTTTTTAAATATTGCGCTAAAAACTCCATATGGTTTTCGTCATTTTTAGTTAATTTTTGTAACAAACAAAAAGAGAGTGAATATTAATTAAGACAAGTTTGTGAACTTAAAAAAAAATTATCATAACAAAATTACCAAATTTATCTTAACATTTTAGCGAATTTTTTATTCGGATTAGCAAACTCAACAATTTCAGTTTAGCAAGATTAAATTACATGTATTTTTCACTAAACAGCTTTTTTTTGTAAAATTTCTTCGGTTAATCGCGGTTTTCGGATTATTGAGTTTCGGATTAACGAGATCTGACTGTATTACTTTTTTTATAAAATTTAGCCGCAGTTTTATGTTGGTTAATTGAAAAATAATACAAACTAAAAAATAATTTAAATTTTAAAAAAATATTTTTTACTTTTTATTGTTTAATAATAAAGTTAATTATAGTTTTAAAATAAGCAAAATTTTTAAAATTAAATTAAACCATAGTATTTTGAAAAAAAACTAGCAGATGGCCAAAATTGGTTCTCCTCATATTTGAGAAAATATTACCTCCATGTTGAAATTAATTAGTTTACGTTCATTTTTTGTGGTATATTATTATTATTTATTTATTAAAAATATAGTTTGGGAGAAACCCAGGCAGTTTGGAACGGAGCTTAGTCCTTCCTTTCATCCCAATGAGAAGAGAAGAGTGTTTTTTATTTTTTTTAATTCATTAGTTAATTTAAAAAAGAAAAGGAATTGATTGATGTTATATGCGTTGGATTTCTTTTTTTGCTTTCTGGAAGAGGTCAAAAGGGGTTATAAATCTTTGTTGGGAATTTGAAGATGACCTGATGTGCTGTTCAAGATCGCAGTTTATTTGTTCATAGTCGAGTCTTGTAAATACAAATTTTTTTAAACAGTTTACTGAACCGATTTTCAAGCATTTCTATTTTTAGGACTTGGTGGATGTAAGTTGTACGGGTTCGAAAGGGCTAATATTTGATTGCTTTGAGTAGTCGGTTTTGAATTTTTTGACAGTTTGATAATATTTTTTGAGTAGATGTTGTGAACAGAACAGTGAGTAGTCAAGATTGGAACGAATGAGACTTTTGTAGACGGTGATAGCCAGGGCGAAAATAATTACTTTCTGTTTAGATTAATTAATTTTTGTTGAAAAAATAAAAAAAATATATAATAAATTATAAAAAGCAAAAAAAATTATTGTCGCACCAAAGCTTCATTAGCTTTTGGAATACGACCTCTTTTTATTTTGGAATGTAAAGGAATATTTTTTGCTCTAATTTGTACATTACATAAATTAAAACGAATTGCAAAAAAAATTTTAAATTTTCAAAAAGGGGTCTAAAAAACCCATCGGACTTTCTAGTGTTTAAGCATAAGTTCAAAAGTACAAGATCTTGACGAAAACAATATTCAAGTATTTGAGAAACGTTAACGTGACATAGCCAAAAAAACAAACAACAATCAAAGATTAAGAAAATAAGTGTTAATTACTTTGAGTGTAAATCGTCAGATTAGAATCTGACGAACTGATCTCTTTATTATGTCATAAAAAGCAATTGGTGTAAAAGCCGAAAGCTCTTTTAATGTCACACCAATATGTAGCTTTGTGAGTTAAAATCCTAGAGCATTAAATAAATAGACATTTCCTGTTATATTTATTTCCTGTTATTATTATTTTTTTTTTTTTTTTTTTTTTAACATGAGTCTGGAAAAAGGTAAAGTCCCAAAATCCTGGAAAAAAGCTTGTATAACTATGATCCCAAAGAAATCTCCTCCCACTGAAGACCCTTCTGACTATCGTCCTATTAGTATGACAA
>VANL01001571.1:0-12169 GCA_006352455.1 Brachionus sp. 'Tiscar' | reverse complement strand
TATAAAAAATAATTTTTAAAAGTTAATTAATAAAGCTTTAAATAGGAAAAAAAAATTTTGATCTGGCTCTTTTCCTTCTTTAATTATGAGGACTAAGCATGCATCACCCGTTAAATATGTGAAAATAAGCAATCATATGCAAAAACTTTATTTTGACAAATTGCATATGATATTAAATTTTAATTTAATTTTATTAATGTCTGTTTTAAATTTGTTTTATTAATCATAAAAATTAATTTTAATTTACATGAAGATTAGATTAAAAAATATAAGATTAAAAGACTTTACGCGTAAGCGTTATTATTATTATTATTATATTATTATTATTTTAAAAGGTATTTACAAAAACGCTCAACTTTGAACCTTTATTTTAATTAAAATAAATGAAATTTAAATGTGCAAGGGATTTCAGATTTTAACTGTTACGGTCATCGGTTAAAATTATGTTTTAAATAGATAAAGAGCGTTCACAGCCAGCTTTATTATTCTGGGAGTACAAAAGCCATTCAGAAATTTCAAAAATATTATTGAAATATGGATTTATAAGCAAAATTAAATGCAATAATAAGCAATAATATGCATTTATGTGTATAAACATGTCGTTAGTAGAGTTTAAAATGTATTATAATTAATTAATAATTAATAAATGAAAAATAAAGTCTTTAGAAAGGTCTATAAAGGAATATAAAATTTTAAGACTTGTAAAAATAAAGTTATTGCAAGTCTTGACTTGAGTCTTTTATATAGCTCTGGTTTATGCTTTAAAAATAAATCAAATATTAAAATTAAAAAAATATCTAAATTTTGAATGACCGTTTATTTCTTCTAGTATTTTATTTATTATCAAAAAATCCTTGAAAATAATTAAATGACTAAAAGACAAAATTTAAAGCTTTTAGGTCTTAAGAAAAAAAAAAAAAAACTATACATTTTTATCAATCAACCAAGCTGATTAATTATTAATTTTCATAATAATTAAGCACATTTAAAACTATGCTCAGTAAACCAGGCCAACTGTTACTACTCTTAATGGGCTCAATAGACCTATCCACAAGTCAAAAATCCAACGATAGCAAACAAGTAATGCAAAGTAATTTTCCTCTCGTTATAAACACATGGCCGTTTGTGAAAGCTACAGAAAAAGCATGGCAAGTGTTGGAGAAAACTGACGATGTCATTTCGAGTGTTGAACAGGGTTGCTCAATGTGCGAGGAGCTTAGATGTGATGGCACAGTTGGATGGGGCGGATCGCCAGACGAGAGTGGCGAAACGACTCTAGACGCGTTGATAATGGACGGTCCCAAGCATGATGCCGGTTCGGTTGCAGGCCTGAGGCGCATCAAAAACGCCATATCGGTAGCTAGAGCAGTAATGGAACACACAAAGCATACGCTTTTAGTTGGAGATGCGGCAACTCAATTTGCTGTTCAAATGGGCTTCAAGGAACAAAGTCTGAGCCATGTTGATTCGGTAAACCGCTATTTAAAATGGCTTAACAGCAGTTGTCAGCCAAATTTTAGACTATCAGTGTCGCCTGATCCGTTGACCAATTGTGGTCCCTATGAGCCAATTGAACCTGTTAAAAAATCAGACAAAACAAATGTCAACATAAATCAAAAGTCACATGACACAATTGGAATGATTGCTGTTAATTCAAAAGGCGACATTGCCGTAGGAACGTCGACTAATGGCGCGGCTCACAAGATACCTGGCCGTGTTGGCGATTCGCCAATTATTGGAAGTGGTGCTTATGTTGATAATGAAATCGGAGCTGCTTGTGGAACAGGTGATGGCGATGTGCTGATGAAATTTTTGCCATCATATCAAACAGTTGAGTCAATGCGAAATGGCATGAGTCCTAGCGAGGCCAGCGAGGACGCATTGAGAAGAATTGTTAATAAATATCCAAAGTTTATGGGGGCCATTGTGGCTGTGGACAAAAATGGACGCCACGGGGCTGCCTGTCATGGTATTGATGAGTTTCAGTTCAGCTATGGAAGTAGGAAAACGAATGGAATTAATGTTGAAAAAGTAAAGTGTATTTAATTAGGTTTGAACTAATTTTTTTTATGCTCAATCAATTTTAGAATAAAATTTTTTAGACTTTCAAATTTTTTTATTTATAATTGTTATTTCTTAAGATTTAAAATTTGTTCAACTAAATGTATCACCCATAATTTAATCCCTGCAAAATGTGAATATGCATCAGGGATGTGCATTAAGTACTTAAGTACTTAAGTACTTAAAAAATTAAAACAAAGTAAATACTTAAGTATAAATTTTGAAAACATCGAATTTTTTTAAGTATTTAAGTAAGACCGAATTTACTTAAGTATTTAACAATACTTAACTTTTTGACTAACATGTTAAAAGAACAATTTTTAAATTACATAAGACCACAAAGTAACATTAATACTGAACCGTCCAATAAATCTAGCTCCCCGACAAAGTCTTATTTGTTTATTAAAAAGCCATTAGTAAATCAAAGTGACTTGAATCTAATAGAAGTTAATAATTTTATCAACTACATGAAGACCTTTGTTTATGATAAAAATACCGCTAGGCTAACAGATAAAAATTTTTCTTCCTTAATTTCTTCAAAATGTAACTATATGTAACATTAATTGTTAGGTAATTAAAAAGATTTTGTACCAAATTTAATTAAATTGTATTAAGCCCAAATTTTTGCAATAAAATTTTTATAAAAAATTTTTTTTTTGGATATTTTGTTGAAAAAAATTTAATTACTTAAGTATCCTGATAAATACTTAAGTATTTACTTAGAAAAAATTGAAAAATGGACTTAGGCTTGAGTATTTACTTAAAAATATGGTCCATTAACTTATGTATTGAAAATACGATTTAAGTACTTTTTAAATATTTGTTTTCAAAGTCGGCCAACACCATTTTCTTGGCAATCTAGTGGCCGATTGTACCCAACACAAATTTGAATCATGTCTCCTCTGGTCCTACGTTGGCTCAGAGTAGGCGACCCTAGATGCAAAAGTGATCGCTATTACTGAAGTTACGGATTCTCGGTACGAGTTTGGTTGCTTTTCTTTGTTCTTTCTCAAGAATGCTGCTGTCTTTAGCAGTGTAGGGGGATTAAAGCACTGCTGCATACTCCAAATGGGGCCTTACATATGCGCAGTATAGTGTTTTAAAGGTAGATTTAATCGGGAATCTGAAAGTTCTTCTTAGCTGCCCAAGGATGGAGATGGTCGTATTAGTTTGGGATTTGATGTGGCTGGAGAACTTGAGATTGCTCGCAATAGTGACTCCCAGATCTTTTTCAGAATTAGTTTTATTGAGTACTGATCTCGTCACATCCATGCAGATATCTATGTTCGAGTACTTGTTCTTGCCGGATCTGCTAAATTCCGATACTTTGCATTTTTCGATATTGATCAGCATCTGCCAGGCTGTGGACCACTCAGTAAGTGCCTCAAATTTTATTTTGATTAAAAAGATTGATTCTAACTTTTTGTGCCAAACTTTTTTCTTTAAAAGATAGTTACATATTATTGAAGTTAATTAATAAAGATACTTTTATTTTTAAGCTTAAGTGTTATAATTGATTCAGAAGGAGAAAAGTGAGCTTTAATTAGATACCAAGTTAAAGCATAAAAAAATTTAATTTAACGATAATTCTAATTGTAAAAAAATTTTTTTAAATTTTACAGTTTGATTCTAACTTTTTGTGACATACTGTATACAGAGACTTGAAAATGGCCTTTTAACATACATCTATTTTATACCAAATTAATGCAGAACGACAAACCTAAGACTCATTAAAAACATAAAAAGAACAAGCACATAGCTTAAACTAACACAAATTGAGTTTTTGGAAAGGCTTTTAAGTAACAACTACACAAGGAACATCGTAAAAGAACTTTTAGTGCTTGAAAGTAGTAAGGATTATGTACAAAGCATTCTAAATATCTTAAATGAATTTGTATATGAACAGCATTTAGACCTAAGTGAAAGGTTAAATACTAAAAATGTTTAATAAGGCTTAAAAAATTTTGTAAAAAAACTTATTTTTTTATAATTGATATTTATTTTTGGAGGCAACGCCACCTTTTAACGGGACGTTGAGTAACTGGCCGAAAATCGGCCTTTTCCTTAGAACAAATAATAAGAATTATCATTACTAATTATACTAATAATCCGGAGAGACATTTTCGACTATTTGTGTTACCTTTTCTTTTCACTTTTTATTCCATTAAAACAAGTATATTTTGCAGCAAAAATTAATTAATTTTAATAAAATATAAAAAAAAGATGTAACAAAAAGTGCTGAAAAAATCCTTCAGGGTTTTGTAAGTTAGAAAAACTTTTTTCATTAAAAAAAAAATACTAAAAATAAATCATAAATTACATTTTAAATGATTATTGATTAGATAAACTGTAAGCTAGAAATGTAGTAATCTCGCAATATAAAAATGATGTGTTTATTTTTTAAACATTTACTGATTTTTTTAAAATGAATAGATAAGACATTCGCTCTGAAAAACATAGCAGAACATGCTGTCCATTTATAAGTTTCTAAACTTAATTGACTTCAAGAAAGCCTTCGATGGTATACACAGAGAAAACGTGCTAGTTTAACTAAGCTCTTATGAATTAACATTGAAGTTAGTGAGCTTAATAAAACTCTTCTATGAGAAATTTGAGTTTAGCGTAATTCTATAAAAAGGAAAACCAGACAGCTTCAATGTATGTACTGCAGACAGGCAAGGTTGTGTACTATCTCTGACTCTATTTCTAATTATGATTGACTATGTCATGAAGAAACAACTGAAAGCAGACCAGTTACATGAAGGTTAACAATCACGAAAGAGCTTACTTGAATTTCAAAGAATAAAAAAGAATTAAGCAGTTATGTTTGATGATTATAATCATACAGATTAGGCTGATGGCTTTGTATATAATGTTAATATTAATTTGTTTTACTCTGACTATTGATAGGTTTCCTTGTTCATATTCTAAAAAGATAGCGGTTCTATATTTTTAGTTAAGTCTTTTAGTTGAGATATTTCATATGTATTTAAGGTCTCAAGTATATTGTTTAAATTTACAGTGTCCAATTCTTGCTTTTGTTTAGTTGTAAATTCGGAGATATCGGTTTTTAATATGTTCTTAGCTTCTTTTGTGACACTCTTTTCGAATCTAATCATTTTTGTCTTAATCAAAGTTCGAGCAACAAGAAAAATTTTATTAGTAAATGTTCCATATTTGTCAGTATAGATATTTGTACAATTTTTTAAAAATTATAAAAATTAATAAAAAAATATGATGTGTGTAATAAACGTAGTTTTTGTTTATTATCTTTTTGTGCATATACGAGTATTAATTTAATAACTCCTACTAGGCTGTGGTTGAGAGACCAAACAATTAAAGAAATATTTTCAATGATAAGTTTTATTTGAAGTAAATTGGAATCTGAAACCAATATATGAAAAATTATGACTAGAAAATAATAACTACTGTAATTGTTAAGAATAGTATTTGTAACTGTTTGTAACTCAAATTTAATATAACATTAAATTTGGGTCACAACATGTGTCAAACATTTTGTTAGTATTTAACACTAAATATTAAAAGTAATTGTGATTGTGAAAAGAATAACTATTCTTCAGTAATTTATTCTAATGACAGCCTAAAGATATATTTTTTTCCATATTTTTTAATGCGTTTATTTGGTGAACAAAAAAATCAACTAATTATTTTATTAAAATTTTAATTAGAGAATAATTGTCTGAATGGCCTTAACTTTAAACTCAATTATTGCAGAAAATTTGCCATATGATTAACTAAAAATTCGATTTAATTTTTTTAAAAGAAATTAGTAAATTTAATCCATATATGAATTATTTAAATGTAAATCAAATGATTATCTTGATTTCTTGTGGAGAAAATTGATATTGCTCTAAAAATGCGACCCATTAAGCACCGAGATAAACTCTTAGACTTAAATCAATTTAAATACTATTAAGTAATTAATTTTCAATTTTGATTACTATATTATATAAATAGGCAAATAAAGACATAAATTTAGTGCTATTATCGAAAAACTATTGTTGAAAAGAAAAAGCAATTACATAAATTACCTAGACATGAAAATTCGTGTCAGAGAAACATAACTTATAACAAGCACTTGAGCTATTACTATTACGTAATTGTAGGAAAAAAAAAGTAACATGTAAAACTTGTAGCATTATTTTATTTGTTAAATAATTAAATTTGATACAAGTATCTAGAAGATTTGACAAAACATGCTTAGTCAGCGTGAATAGCTATTTATATATTTTAGTCCTCCTCTTCTTTTTGCTTTTTGATTTATCTAAATTTTAATAAACAAACAAATTGCCATCAAAATGTTTCCTAATTTAATTTGTTGTTTGCAAGACATATACTACTTCCCTTTTTTTGAATACTTAACCCATCAATTGTCCTAATTAAGAGTTGAATATAAAAGTCGGAATAATTTTATCTTATCTAATTTTTTTTAAATTAAATTTATTTCCAATTGATTAAACAATAGATCACAATTAAAGACAGTTTTCATGCATTTGTAGGCTTCGTATGCCGAAAAATTTTTAATTTCCTTATCATTTATTTCATACTTAGCATTAACTTTGAACGCTAAGCATAAAATTAGTCTCTAAAAAATATATTTTATTTATTTTTTTTTGCTAATCAATAAATTCAAGACAAAATTGAAAAATTTAATAGGCTTATAAAAGAAATTCATTTATTTTGTCAATTAAAGTCTAATCGAACACCTTTGTCTTAATCAAAGCTTATGTTTTAAGTTTTTATTTTAAAGCTTTAACTGATTTCAGGATATATTTAAGCAACTTGATGCTTTAAATAAAAAAAAACTAAGTCCTAAAATAAGCATGCTAAAGCTTGTCTAAAGTTTTGCGCATTTTATTTTAAAAAGAAAATATTGAAAAAAAATAGAGTAAAATTTTTTTTTCAATGTTCAAAAAAGAATGTTATTGTTATGAATATTTACTGAGATTTTTTAGAATACTTTTTTTTGTTTTAAACAAGCAAATTGGGAACTTAATCGAGATTTATTTAAGTTCTTTAACAAATATTGATGAGATATGTGTAAATATTTCAGAATAGATCATTTAATGTAACTCAAATAATGCTACAGAATTTAAGTACAAAAATTAAAGAAATAAATTTTTTTCTAATTCTGAAAAAATAATAACCAAAATTGTAAAAATTTTTTCAAAAAAATCCTAAGGTTTGATTTATAAAAAAACAGAGGGAAATAGTCCACTTTCAAGGAGGTTTTTTTCTGGAGCTAAATAAATCAATATGATTAAAATTAGTATTTATATTGCATATGTATTGTTAAATTATATTTCTGCTAAGAGTTTGGTGTGTTTATTATTTATATTTATTATTTATTATTAAAAATATAGTAAGGGTATTACCCGGGCAGGTTGGAATGGAACTTAGTCCTTCCTTTCAGCCTAATGACCAAAATACAATAATATAAGATAAGTTTATGAGATTAAAATATACAATTATAAAAAAAAAACAAATATTAAAATTTTTTTGATAAAATTATTAAGAAAAATTAAATTTTTGTTTAGAAATTAGAAAAGATTCAAAAGGAGTTTGATATTTTTTGCCAAAATGGATTGGGTTGAAATTGTCTAGGTGTAGTGTTTATGATTGAATCAAAAGGTGTTTTGTTATTAATTCGTGGCTTTGCTTGGTTCAAATTTTCTTTTTTAATTGATTTTGGGAACTAATTTAATACCAAGGAATTTTGGATTTGGGTCAAGAGAAATATGAGAGTTCCCAATTTTTATTTTCATTCCATATGTTTTCTCATAATTTTTACAAAGACCAATTTTGATAAATGTTGTGTAGCAAGTTTTCTTTTCGTTAATTATAAATCCCCATTTTTCGCAGTACTCTATGATTCTATTTACTGCCTTATGAAGAATTATTTGAATTTTCCTTTTACTGGTCTTGGATGTCCAAATACTATTTTAACATCAAGAGAAATACTTTTAGCTATATCGCTTGAAAACAGAATAAAAATAGTAGGAGATAAGCAACTTCCCTGAGAGACTCCACATTTAATAGACTTATTTTTTGATGTTTGATCATTGTAGCTGACTCTGAAAAGAGCGGTTTGTGAGAAAGTTTTCAATCCATCGGATAAATACTGTATGAAGATTGTGTTCTTTTAATTTTGCAATTATACCACTTTTTGATGCTTTGTCAAAGGCTTTTTCAAGATCGGACAAGATACAGTTTTTCTTGAAAAATTTTGGGTTGTTTAAATAACTTAAATTAATATTGAGTATAATTTATTTTCCTACACTGAGAAGTATCGTTTTGACAGCAGCAATCATAGAGAAAATGATAAAAGTTATAGCTAAAGATTTTATCAAGCCCATGTTTTATTGACAAGTCTAAATTTAATAAAGTGTGTTTATTTATGTCCAATAATTTAATTTGCATATTGATCAATTCTTGCTACTCAAGTGCACTTCTTAATTCATTCTAGTTTTTAAGTTGGTTAAATAATTATTTTTTATTAAGCCAAGTTATATTATCACCAAGACTGATTAGATTTTAGTTCAGTTTTCAAAGAATGCTTAATTAGCACAAATAATTATTTACTTCTTGTTTGTGATGAGAAAAATGATCGCAATTAAAAAAATTCAAATATTAAGCCACTTATTGACATTTTTCACGTTTTTAATTCATATAAATTTATTTATCTTTATAATTTTATATATATAGATTTTTCAAGCTATTTTTTTCCCCAATCTGAAATAAAATTTTCTAATCTATTTGCGATCAAAGATAGAATCAAATATCTTTGAATTTTGAATAATTCCCTTAATTTAATTTAATCGTAAATCAGAATTAAAAATTTTTTTCTAACATTATCAAAAAGCATTAATATGCATTAATCTCTATTTCTTTTTGATCAATAGATTTTTAAGAATTTTTTTTCATTATTATTTATTTTAATAAATCAGCATAGTTTAGGATTAACTGTTTCAAATATTAGCAAATTTTTTGTTTTAAAATAACTGCACTTTTCGCTTTTTTGCTTTAAATGCATTTTTGTGTCTATGATATGACTTGGTGAAATTTTATTCATTCTCTTCTAGAGCAGTATTTTTTAGAAATTATTTTTTTAATTTTGGAATAAATCTTGAATTTTTTGACTTACAAAAAATTTCCTTTTTTGAGAAATCAAGTAGACTAGGAAAAAAAGCAAAATTTATATATTTTTTTTAGTAAATCAAATCAGTGATCATTTAAAATCTTGTTAATGTTTTTTTTTTTGACTTTTTTCGCTGCAATACTCCAAATCGTTGAACCCATTTTTTCTCTTTTTTAACTGATAATATCGATTTTTAAATTTATTAAATGTAATTTCTGATTTTTTGTTTATTTTGAAATTTTTTATTTTAAAAATTATCTGTGATCTAGCATTAAGAATTAAATTTAAAAATAAAATTCAAATATTAAATTTCAAATAAAATGAAATGGTTTTTTTTGAAAAATAATTTGGAGAATTACTCCAGGGCAGTTCTTTTCAGACTTCATGTTAGGAAAAATATTACAAAGTGTTAACTAAATGAGTGATAAAACTAAAGAAAAATAATGGTACGAAAAATTTTGTCTTGGAAAATTTGTAGATCTTTTAGGATTTTTTGTGTTCCAGTTTGAAGAATGTAATTTAATAATTTTAAAATTTGATCTTATAATTGGGTTTTTTTCAATTGATTATATTTTTTTAAGCCGACAGGTTTGAGTGTTAGTCACACAAGCAGAGGGTCTAAGGTTCATGTACAAGAATATAAAAGTCTTCTTTTTTTCGTTAATGAAATAAATTCTTTGCAAATTATTACTTTTTTTTTATTTTTTGATTCTTGTTGTTGATCTAGTTTTTGTCATTTTAAGTCTATTGACACAATTAATTTAGCTTATGATAAAATAAAATAACTTTGTTATTTTTATAATTTGGCTTTTCAAACAAAAATATAAATATAACCTTTTTTAAATTATCTAAATAAAATCAAGGATTTTATGTTTAAATTCTAAAAATAAACTTTATTTTATTTTAAAATTGAATAATCGCTAATGGTTTAATCTTCGGAAGGGAGTCTAGTTCCTTTTTATCTTCTACCAAGTATAAATTTCAAACACTAGCTTTATATTCTAAAAGAGGTCTAATCAAGAGCATAAATAATTTCTATCCACAAATCCAATAAAAATCTTAACTAATTTAGTAAAAAAAATAGCAAAATTTAATAAACAATTAACTAATTTAATTTATAATAATTATTTCAGAAAAAGAATAAAAAAATAAAAAAATATAACAAAAAAGATGAAAAAACACTAATTCAATTAAATCATAACTTTATTTTAATTTTATTCACTAATTAAGTAAAAAAAAAATAAAAAAATGACCTTTTTTTGCTACAACAATTTGGACATTAAAAACCTTTTTTTTTTTAACATTACCCATAAGAAAAAAAATAAAGAGACTCTCAAGAGATCTCATTTAGAAATATAACGAGAAAAAACAGAGATCGTGAAAATATTCTTCTAAGATTCTAAGGAGATAATTGTTACGTTTTTGTTCTCTTCATTTTTAATTGTAGATTCTCGAATAAATATTTTTTAATAATTATTATAAATAAAACCAAATGAATTTAATGCATTAAAAGATTTGAATTTATTTTATCATTTTATTCAGTTTTTAAATAAAAAAAAATGTTGATATTTCACAATCTTTAAGATTAGTTAATAGAGTCAGATAATTTTATAAATTTTAAAAAACAAATTAATTTAAACTTTTTCATTAATGCAATTTTAATTAAAAACAAATTAGAATTATTTGAAAAAAAAATGCATGGAAAAAAAATTATTATTTAATTAATTATTATTTTAAGATTTTAAATAAAGAAATTTATTTTTTTCTGTTTTTTGTGTCCCAACATTTTCTATTAGCAATTGTCACACATTCTTTCCAGGTTTGCTCTATTTTGTCGGGAGATGGTTTAGCTTTAGCTATTGCACAATCTAAATAAAAAGAACATGAAAAATCAGTTATTTTTATTAATAAATGCTTACTTTTCAAAATTTCAACTCTTTCCGACTCAAGAGGATATCTTTTTGATTTGGCCAGGTAAAATTATTATACCATTTATTCTTTTTTCTTCAGAAAAATTTGAATATATTTATTCCAAGAAGAAGCAGCAATGTCAAGCATGTTTTTGCCATTCCACATCTAAATAGCATAAATATTTTTAAGATTTTTTAGTTTTAATTTAAACCCCAAAAAAATTTAATTAAATAAATTTCAAATAATAGTTTAGTTAAATTCGTTTTTGAATTAAAAAAAATACACTTAACTTTTATTTAATAATTCAAGTTTATTTTGATTTTATTACAAAACACAATTTGAAATTAATAAAATTTGAGTTAATTTGAATCTAATAATTATCAATTAATCTAATATTTATCTATAGAATCTAATAATTGTCAACATATATATGTTGACAATAATATCTAAATCAAGTAATATCTAATAAATGTCTTCTTTCTTTCCAAAAACAGCCGTATTTAATACAGTCGCCTTAAAATTCACCTTCTTTAATTTTCCGCTTTATTTCGGTAAAATCGTCAAACGAAGAATTAAGTTCATAACAAATCAAATTGGTGTAGGGTTTATTATTGTAATTAGTGAATTAATATAATAATTTTTGACAGTTTCGCTCTATTAGATATGTTTTATTAATTTTGTGAAAAAAAACCAAATTAGTTTTTGTATAATGAAATAGTAATATTTTTACTGAATTGGTGTTTTTTCTTCTGTTTACTGAGGTCCTCTAATCAATGATTATTGTTTATTTGTATATCTGTATCGAGCTAAGGCTCCTTCAGATTAAAAAATAAATAAAAATAAAATTAGTTAAAACAGAAGAAAATTAAAATTAGATATATTGAAATAGAGAATAACAAGATACATATTTTTAAATGTCTGATTTTTCAGGGTAAAAAAAAGAAATAGTATATTACACAATGGTAGCAATTACACAATGGAGTTGGGTATTCAATATATCTTGCTTCGAAACCTTCTTTGTTTTCCTCCACAAGTCTG
>VANL01001570.1:0-12170 GCA_006352455.1 Brachionus sp. 'Tiscar' | reverse complement strand
AAGACTTGATTTTAAGACAAAAAGTTAAAATAGTTTTTTTCTTAATTTGCATTTGGTCCACCACCAAAATTAAGAAAAAAATATTTGTAAAAATTAATTTTAATTTTTTTAACACTAGAAAGCCCAGATGATTAATTAGAAAATTTTCAAATTAAAATTTCAAGAAAAAAAAAAATTTATCTAAAAGATGAAAAATAATTTAAGTTATTATTAATTTATTTTTAATTTTTTTGAGTAATTTTTTAAAGCTTTATTTCCGTGAGATAATATTCAAGTTTAAATTTTTTAAAAAAAGATTTAAAAAAACCCTCGGACTTGGACTTGACTTTAGACTTGTGACTTTTAAACAACTCTGAAAAAAACTATTTTAATTTTTTTTTTTAGGTTATAGTGCGACATAATCTCTAAATGGGGCTTAAGTAAAAAAACAATTTCCTTTCATGAAATAACCATCCCTTGAAATAACTGTAAATCATACAATCATAACCTTCATTACAGCAGGATATCTGTCGATCGGGGCTAGCTTTAGTTCCCCTCCATAAATCAAACAATATGCAACTTTTTTTATTAAATAAAACATATTAACAATTTTTACTTTTAAATAGAAAAGAATTAAAAAAAGTCATTAAAAATTTGGTCATTTTAATTTTAAATTTTAGCAATATCAAACAACGGGACTTGCTAGTGTTAATAATCAAATTATTTATTCATTGAATGCCTTATAAAGAAAATTTAATTTTTTAAATCAAATGGAAAAAAGAAAATTGTTAATTTTTTTTAAATTTCATTAACTATTATTCATTTTTGATTTCTTTTTTTTTCTTAAATTCAGATTAATGATGAAGTCCTCCATCAATTAATGAAAATCAATTATGAAATTATTTACTTCTGAACAAATAGCTGTAATGCAAGTTTTAATCAATGCTTAATGAGAAAAAAAAAATATTCTTTTATCTTTTTCACATTAAGTATTTTTTAGATTAAAATCGCAAAGATAAGAAAAATAACTTTACTTCACACTAGAGCTCAATAAAAGTAAAATCATATTGGATTTCAAACCTTCAGACTTTGTTAAACTAAGCTAATTCTTATTATTAAATTATATTTTTATTTCTGAATAAAACTTTTAAATGTATTAAAATAAGTATAATTTATAGATGTACAAGGACATACAAGGCCAGTAAAATAGAATTTCAAATAATTCTGCAAAAGGCAGTGAATAGAATAATTGAGTCCTGCGAAAAATGGGGATTTAAAATAAACGAAAAGAAAACTTGCTACACAACATTAACCAAAGCTGATCTTCGAAAAAATTATGAGAAAACATATGGAATGAAAATAAAAATTGGTAATTAACATATTCTTCTTGACCCAAATCCTACATTCCTTGGTATCAAATTAGATCCCAAAATCAACTACAAAGAACGTTTGAAAATTATCAACTCAAAGTAAATTTCCAAAATAAACCTAATCAGAAAAACTAAAAGTTTTAAATGGGGATCCTCTTTTAGAATCAACAAAATTCTATATATGTCTCTCATAAGATCATTATTCGACTACTGTTTTAAAATTCTACAATCAGGTACTCAAAAGATAAAAGCCGAAATGCAAAATCGAGTCTTGAGAATCATCAAATATTTTCCCCTAAAGACAAGTATCAAAACAATCCACAAAGAGCTAAGAATCGACTTGATCGATGACCGAGCAAACAAGCTTTTTTCAAAATTTATCATCACCAGACAAAGCCACGAATTAATAGCTCTCGAGATTCAGGACTTTGTGCTTCAGGGCTCTGACAGAAACAATTTAAAATACCAAACACCCTTTGATTCAATCATAAACACACCAATTTCTTAGCAGAAATTTAATTCTACATTGTATATGTTATATAAATATTAATTTTTCTACTCAATTTGGACACATATAATTAATGTATATTTTATTTTAATCATATTTCAACTATGTGGTCTGAAAAGAAGGCTCTGCCATTCGGAATTGGCACGAAAAAACTTTTTCTAAATTATTTTTTAAATAAATAAATTAAGATGTACAAATATTGTTGAATGATAAAAGAATTAATTAAAAACTTATTTAAGTAAAATATTTTCATTTATATTGCATTCAAAATTAGTTGGATGGGAAACAGAAAGTGTAAAAAACCCTAAAAAATTATCAGTTAAGTTCTTTAAATTATTTTCATATAAAGATAAAATTTTTCGAATTTTTTTTTAATTTGATTTTTGAAATTGACATGTTTTTTAGCCCGGTGAATAAAATGGCTTATAAATTTTATTTTTAAAAATTGAATCAGAAGTCATATCTATTTAAAAGAGGACCATAAAAAAGTAATTAAATGTTGAAATAATTAAAAATATAAATACCGTTGTTGTTTTTAAAACAATTAAATTGTTATCTTTGAACCATTGATATTCTATTAAATTTAGGTTTTTTTCGTTCATTATTTTTATATGGTTGGTCAGATTTGGTTTGCACCGAAGCAACAAACGGTTTCCCACGCTGATACTTGTATTCTGTGGCTGACGCAGAAATTGATTGCCATTGGTGTCTCCTAGAAAAAATTTAAATATACATTTTTTTATTTTAATGCATTGGTACCTCGATGGGATTTAACAAATAAGTTCTTGTTAAAGAATAAATTTTCAGCATTGTTTAAACAAATATAGAGGCATAAGATTATGATCAAAAGCTTAAACGCCATGTCGATGCATGATAAAATAAAACTGAAAGACAATGAACAATTGCAAATCAAAATCGATTTATTTCTAATTTATCTTTTTTAATTAATTTAAAAATTAAAAGAAAATTTAGAAAAAGTAAATAAATCATTATTTGATTGGTATTTTGAATTGTTTATCATGATCAATTTATCATTTTTAATTAATCTTCAAAGTATCGGCCCTAAAACACACAGAGGTTATCGCTAATTGAATCTAAGTTGTTGACAGGCGAATATTCCTAAGAAATAGCAAAAACTAATCAATGGAATCAAGAATTTATTGCTGGCGAATAAAGTTTCCGGATACTTTGTGCTCTATTTAATGGATACTAGTCTTAGACCTTGATGAAAATTTTCTCTTAAAAATGAGTTTTTTCGTAAACTTATCTCCACCAAGTTAGTTTAATGAAAATCATTAATACAATAATCAAAAAATAATTGAAAATATTTTTAACTTTTTTAATTTTAGTAGGTTGGTCACTAGTCCGGTATTCAACATGAATATAAAGATAAATAACATTTTAAATGTTAACTTTATTTTAAAGAAAAAATTTAGAAAAAAAAATTTTTTTTTGGAAAATATATAAAAAAAAACACTGAATTTAACTGAAAGAAAAAATTTTTTATTTATTTAAAATATAGTTTGGATTTAAACCCCGGCAGTTTGGAATGGATCTTAGTCCTTCCATTCAACCGCATGAAAAAAAAAACATTGCTTTTAGTAATTTCAAAAATAATAGTGAATTAGGTAAGTAATAATTAAACTAAAAAATAAAAAATTATTAAAAGAATAATCACTATTTACTAAGTTATTACGAATACCTTCTAATAATGATTCAATATTCTCACTTTTATAATCTGTCTCTAATCGTAAAATTCTTGAATTAGTCTTTTGGTTTAAATTGTTCATCATTTTTAATTTGAAATAAAAAACATTAGCTTTTTAATTTAAATTTTTTTTTTCTATATTTTGTGGCAAATTGAAGTTTATGATCAAATTAAAAATGATAATGCTCAAAAATTATCACTAAAAAAAGGTTTTAAATATTTTTTGAGTAAAATATTTAATTCAGAAGCACATTTTAAAGTAAATATTCAATGTTAAACTTAATTTTAAATGTCTGCAAGTTTGTGCAAAAAAATATGAATGCAGTAATATGCAAAATACTTGGTTATGGTTAAACATGTTATGCTACACTTGAAAATATCTTTCTGCATTAAATTTTTCATTTAAAAAAGTTCTTAAAAGACTTAAAAAAAATTTTTCAACATGATCATTAAATTTTGATCATAAACTTTAATTTGCCTATTTTGTCTTTCTATATTTTAGAAAAACAATTTTAGATTTCGCCTTTCTCTATTTCGTCCGCCTCCTTTATTAAATCATAAGAAAAATGTATATAATGAAACAATATGAGATCAGATTGAGTTTGAGTCAAATGTCTAAATCTTCTTATTAGCTTAACAAATCATTACTAAAGAGGAAATATCACCTGTTAATCTAAAAAAGTTAATATCATGTCAAAAAGAAAATCTAAATACGTTAATTTATATCAAAAAAATTTATTTACAAGTTAATAAAATTTTGTTCACATTAACATGGTCAACTTAATTAACCTATTGCCAATAACTGTTAAATAATTGCCTATAAAAAAAAATTTTGTAATAACAAGTTAATTTAATACCAAAAAGTTATTTTTGTAAAAAAAAATTTATTAAGTTAATCATTGTCTTTTTAAGCAACTGCTTGCCTTACTAAACTCCAGTTACATAATTTAATGTAATATTAAAAAGACTATTCAGACAAGAAATAGTTGCAACTATAAAATTGGAAATACAACAGAAAGTTCAATTTATTTGGCTAATTTATTATTTTCTTCCAAGAAGCCTTGTTTTGTTGTATTAAATTTAATTCATTAAATATCGAAAAAAAAATTTTATTTGATTTGGCTGATTATGTTAAAACCTGTTAAAATCTTTAATTAACTTGGTCTTCGTGATAAAAATAATTTTTTTTTCGAAATCGTCTGATTTAACTAAATTAGAAAAAATTCTTAATAAAAAAATTAAATCAAGATTTTAAAATTTTATTAATTATTTGACTCAATAAAAAGTGCTTTTATCAACAAAAAAAATTATTTTTCTAGTTAACTATAAAACTATCATATATTTATATAATATCTTAATTTATGATTGAAAGAGTTTTGTATATCCTGATTTTATCTTGCAAAAAAAAAATTAGGTTAAGTATATTTTTTACCGAATTTAACACATTTAGAATCAGGTTCAAACCCAAATACATATGGTAAATCGTTAGCTCAATAATTTTATTTCATTACACTAATTTAATTTCTCGTTAGAATACTTAACCCATTTCAGAGCGCAATTAGCTAAAGAATTATCAAGTGACTAAGCGCTGGGCAAACGGTTATAATTTCTTATTTAGAAAAAAAAAAATATTTGAATTTTGGGCCCTAAATCTGAACACATTTCAAATAAAAGTGTCTATCTTATCTAAGAAATAATTTTAATTAATCGCTAGCAGCAAAAAATTTTAGCTAGATAATATTTTTCTTATCATTGATTTATTTTTACTATGAATGACAAGTGTTTTGGACTTTTAAAAAAAAATTAAACCTAGTTGGCCAAATTTTGAAAAGATTATAGAAATAAATCTTAGTTAAATTTATTTAGATGAGCGATTTGTGAATATTCTAAACACAAGTCTTATATAAAGCCTCGGATTTAAGTTGTTGAAATCGAACAAGTATAAACACAAAACGACTTGTTGAATGCATTAAACAAACACTGGTGAATAAATTTCAATTTTTTTCTTAAATCTCGACAAAGATAAATCAATTAAATCATATAGAAAAGCATATTTAGACTTGAACCTTAATACTAATTGCAAAGGGCGAGAGAGAATCAGATTGTTTTCTTACTCAGACTTGGTTGGTGATCGGAAAAACAACTGTAACATGTTGCAATTAACTTAAAATTTGAGAAAGCAATTTATTTTTCTAGATGCATAGTGCTTTCAAATGAACACTTGAATAGCTTCAAGTCCATAGCTTTTATTGTGTAATGAAAGAAAATTTTCTAGCGTCTGGTTTGCAATCTAATTTCAACTAAATCAAATATTTGAATTAAATTTCTTGTTAAAAATCTAATCATCTTTCATCAGTAAGTATCCACTTGTAATAGGATCAATTTTCTAAAATCTAATATAAATTTTAGGAAAATTTTGATGACAAACGTCATAAACAATCATTTTTTTTTCCTATAAATTACATAATTCTTATAAGTTTTTAGATAAACAAATTTATTTATTAGCATTGTTTTTTTTAGACAAATCGATATCAAAATTCGTTGATTGTAAAGATAACTGGACTCAAAAAAAATTCTCTTAAACAAGTTCTACTTTTTCAAAGTAATCTTGGGCTGTTAAAAAATTTGAAAAAATAAAGCATACAATTTTTTTTTTTTTGATAAGTACAATTAATTAATAAAATTCTACCCTTTTTAAAATTAGATGATAAAAGTAACATTTAAAGTCATAAATGAAAGGTTTGCATATTTTTTATGGACCTAAAATTTTTGGACCCATCACTTTTAGAATTTTTTTTTCGAAAAAGAAAAATTTCAATTAGGAAAAAGCTAATTGCAGATTGAAAAATAGTAGCAATTCTTAGACTAAAAATCAATAAATAATATTCAGTCACTTATACTTGCTAATTCATGTATTAATTCATTTTGTTGATGAAAATGAAATACTAGCACATTAAAGAATAAATGCACCTCTTTTCATATGTGATTCATCAGAATATCATAAATATTTTACTCTTTGTATAAAGAAAATTTAAATTCAATGTGATAAGCGTAGTGCCCCTCATACATTTTGCGATGAAGAAAACTACTGAAAGAAAGTACATTTATTAAGGAGTGCAGTTTGGGCCAAGTAGAGAGAGTCACGTCAAAGAAAAGACTGAGAAATACAACACTGAATATGTTGGACTTTAAATAAAAACAGCAAGTTTATAATTAATTTAACAGAATTAATCCAAAAACAATTGATCAATCTATTACTTTAGAGAGACGAAAATCTAATAATAATATAATAATAATAACATTTATTCAGTAAACACCGCGAGGGTGATGTAAAAAATTTTTAAAAAAATAGAAAGAAAAAGAAAGTAAAATTTTGTCTTTCTAAATAAAATTAAAAGTTCAATGTTTTCATAATTGTGTTAGTCACATGATTAAATTGAAATAAAATCATTCTAAAAATTAGTTGTTTTTTTTTATTTTTATGTTTTGTTTAGAAAGCCTTTGTTAGAATTTTTAGGTTTTTTTTCTTGTTTTTCTTTGGTCATTGATCCAAGAATACAAATATCTTAGAAATGTGTTCAGCAAAGATAGCGGTTCACAATTGTTTAATTTTTTCTGTCATATGGATTCAAATATTGGCAAATTACCAAGTCCATTTTTTAAATGGTCGAAGGATTTTATAATGACAGCCTATTTTAAAAAACTCAAACCAAAAATGACCAAAATTTTGCCCTAAAGTTGAGAATTGCTAAGGCACAAATTCAAGCACAAATTGCTGAAAAAAACAACGCAGAATGTAAGAAAGGTATGAATGGTCATTCGAATAGAAAATAGAAGAAGAATACTACCTGATTGAAAAAAAATAAAATAATTTTTAAATTTTTTTTTATTATTGAAAATTTTAAAATTTGAACTAATTCATTTGAGCGTACATAATACATTCGCTTGGGAGTTAAGGTTAAACAAAATTCTTAATTAACTAAGAGCTATTCTGTCAAAAAAATCTTTTTATTTATTTATTTAATAAAACACCACTTAGGTGATGGAAAACTAATAATTTCAATTAAATTAATGATCAAATCTTATAAATGATTTCATTTTAAAAAATAACAATGCTAAATTGTTAAATCTTGAAAATTTTGGCTTAAATAAACTATTTTTTTAAATAAATCTTCTTTCTGTGCATCGATTTGTGTCACTGAATCAGGAAATATTTAACTTGACTATTGATTAAACTATGCTTTTTTTAATGAATAAAAAATTAAGTAAATGAGATTTACAATCAATTAATTAATTGCTAAAAAAAATTATTTTTTGTCTGGTTAAAAATTTATCTTAAACAATTAATAACAAGAAAATAATTCTTAATTACATATAATCGAGTTTAATTTGAATAAATAAAAACAAAAATCACTTACTATCTGTTATGAATCGAAAAATACGACTTGGGCGACTCAAAATTTTGCCAAAGCTGTCACTAGCCAAGCATCTAAATGAAGATACTTGAAAAAGCAGTTGATTTCTAGGAACTTTATTTTCAAAAATTTTTGTATCATAGCTTAATTTTAATGAACCATTTTTTAAAACTTCCTTGCTAGTTTCAAATATTGACGCATCAAGTGAATATTGACTTTGATCTAAAGTATCTTTCATCCATTTAATATCAATTTTTTGCTTGAATGAACGTGATGATTCAACTAAACAATCAATGATCACATAGATATTGTCATTTAATTGTTTGCTTGTCTTCAAATATGAATCAATGATAAAATTTTGTTGCTGATTTTCTTTGAAATAAATAGGCTGGTTGATTTTTTCAAAATTTTCCGATAGGGAAACTTTTATACACAATACTTTTGAGAAGAAATTATATTTTTCTATTAATTAATTTAATAATAAAATATATTTACCATTTAGAAAGCTAAATATTAAAAAAATTCTTGATCGAAACATTTTCCAAATTAGATTTTCATTTTAATTTTTTTAGGTCGTTTAAGTACACTAGTCACAGTGTCTTATCTACAATATCTAAAATTCAAAATTAATTAATGCTTATTTTCAAATAAAAATCTTTGATCTTGGAAAAACAAAAGTCAATAAAAAAAATGATTTATGTTTTTTTATCAATGTTCAAAATTTATTCTATGTACATTTTCAAAATATCCGCTTAAAATAAAACAATCTATTCTAATGTTTTTTTTTGTTTATTTATAAAACATAACTAAGTTCTCAAACTTTGAAATTAAAAAAAAATTTTTTTCAGAATTAAGTTTAATAAATTTTATTTTTTGTAGGTTTTCTAAATTTTAAAACAATTAACAAGATTAAAATTGAAATTAACTTATAACTGGACTTAGAAATTGCTTCTTAATAATTTTATAAAAAGATTACTAATTTTCAATATTACATTCACCATTGCGGTGTTTATTGATTAAATAATAATAATAATAATTATATTTTATTAATTCAATTCAAATTAATTCGGTAGAAAAAAAAATTATTTAAAAAATAAGTGAATCATAGTTTTTAAATGAATAAAATAGAAAAAAAATAATTCAAACTTTATTTATTAATAAAAAAATAGTTTGTTTTATACCCTGCCATTTTTCATATAATTTTTTTACAAATATAAATACCAAATTTAGATTTTTTCTTGATTTGAACATGGTTGATGTCTTAATTTTATTGAACCAAAAAACAAAGCAATTTGATGCTTGATCTTTGAACTATAAATATATTTTGATCATTTTATTTGTCTATATTAAAAATGATTTATCTTATTTTAGTAAATTTTTTTAATATTTTTTATTTTGCTAAGATTTCGGAATATAAACATTGTTTTTGGACATGTTCTAAAAGTCTTATTTTTTTTGGGATAAATAGCAGACTTGCGCAAAAGTCAGTGAAAAAACTCTTTTGCTGTTACATGAAGTTGTTTAGACGGTAATTTTTATCTCAAAGTCTTTGAAATGACTTAGACTTTATGACTTTAAAACAATTCTGATGATAGATAAAAAATCTTTCGTTTTTAAGGTGATGAAGCAAAGATTTCATCAAATCTAATTAAAAAATTAATATTTTCATTCAAGAATTTTTTATCGTTTAAGAAAATTAAAGCTTTCAAAATAAAAAATGAAACTAGATTGATGAAAATCTTTATAAATTCTCTACGTTTAATTTAAATAAAATAATTAGAATTAGAATGAAAATTTAAAAATTAAATGAAAGCTAACAAAAAATATTTGATTGCTAAATTTTCAATTAAGAGACAACTTTTATAAATTCAACATATACAAATTCTATAATTTTCTGTACTTAATCTTTTTATTGTAATATTAGTAAAACTTAATTATAAATATTTAAATTCAAATGATTTCGTGAATTATTTTCAGATTAAAAATATAATTTTTAAACTTTAACAATTTGTTAAAATTTTTTGAACAATTTTTTATTTTGACCCCTCCTCTATTAATTTTTCTGCCTCAAAATAGAGTTGAATTTTTTATTAAATTAATTTTAAAAAAATCTAATCAAAAACATTCTTTCTTGAAAATTCTTACCAGTTCATCAAAATATCGTAGTAAAAAAATTTACTTTTTTTAGTAACCCTATACTAAAATAAACTTAGTCATATATCTAAGTTCAAAATAAGCTATATTATCTAAGCTCTTTCATTAGATCTAAATTGACTTTTACTTTATTTATAAAATCTTGAAATTAATCTGATATACTTTTAAAAATAATAAAAAACAAAAATTGTTTTTATTTTAATGAAAAAAAAATGTCACAAAAAAATAGATGATTTTAAATCTTAATTTAATAAATATTTACATTGCTCAGTAAAACTAGACTAGAAAAAAAACTTGTCAAATCTAAATGTATCAATTGATCATCATAAAATCCACTTCTAAAAAATTATTTAGCTTTGTGGCCAATATTTGAAATAAGCAAAATTAATTTCTGAAAAATTCTAAAATACAACGTCTATCGGCTTTTCTATAGCTTTATATTCCAATAACTAATTTAAACGTCTTCACTATTTAAAATTAGAACTGATGATATTTATTTAAATCTTGAGGTTATTTAACGATTTTGGTCAACATCAGTTCAGTGAAAAATATTCGTTTTTACTGAATCTAAAAAATCAATAATCAATCATTATTCATTTTTTATTATTATTTGTTTGCGAATGTTGATTTAAGACCATGAATAGACATATGGCTACTATGTATTAAGAATTAAGTGAACACATGTACTCGAATAGATGAAATAACACGAGCATGTGAGGTCAGTTAATTTGTATATCCAGATAATAAAAATTTTTATTTGCTTGTCTATGATTATGTTCCACTCAAGGAACAATTTAGTTGAGAAAATAAACTTTTATTATTTTTATATTTTGTTTGCTAAATTTCTTTGAGCTCAATAAAAAAAAAAACTTTTTTGATCTTTTTATTATTAGTTATAAATAAATTAATTGATATTCTTATAAATTGGTTTTTATTTGTAACAATCATTCAGCACATAATTAAATCAATTGATCTAAAATAGCTATAGTATGCTTCATATATGCATTAATACAAAGTCAATTTTGCATGATGATTAATTTCAATTAACACTTGAAAAGCTAAATTGATTATTTTATTCAAGTGTTTTAAGCTATATTTGCTAATTATTGCAAAAAAAAATTGTCTAATTGAGTTCACAACTAGTGTCGGGTACCGTGAGTGGCGGCCACTAGACCGCCAGAAAATGGTGCTGGCCGTTTTGGTGGCCGGGTGTGAAAACAAATATTTAAAAAATTTTGAATTTGAAAATTTTTTAGAGAAAAGAATTGAGTATAAAAAAATCATTTATTTTAAATGAAATTTTAAAAAAAATTTTCCCTCGCGGCATTTTATGGAAAAGAGGAAGTCATGTTACAGAGAAAAAAAACAAAATTTAAAATCAATCTTGACCTAAAAATTAATAATAACAATTTAAATAACGAGGAAAAAGTGAAATAGAATGGAATTGTATGCAGATGACTCGAAAATACTCGGCATAGTTAATAATGTTTATGAGAGAGCGATGTTACAGAAAGATCTGGATGCAGTATATCAATGGATAGAGGTTTGACGTATGGGACTGTGTGCAAACAAATGTAAAGTAGTGCATTTCGGCTGACTAAATGAAAGGCATAAATATACACAAAAAAGCAACAGAAATGTTTTACTAGCGACCAAAGAGTGTGAACGGCTCTTGGAGTGATGGTTTCATCAGATTTAAAGTGTGCTTGTGCGAAAGCGAGTAGGGTACTTGGAATGCTAAATCGAACGTTTACAAGTAAAGAAGAAAAACTGTGGGTAAGACTGTATATATCCATGGTGAGACCTCACCTAGATTAAGCAATGCAGGTTTGGAATCCAAGTATGAAAAGGGATGTGAATGCGTTGGAAAAAGTGCAAGAGAGGGCAACAAAAATACCGTTGTCTGTAAGAAACATGTCTTATGAAATGAGGCTGACGAAATATGGACTGACAAAGCTAAGTGAAAGAAGAGTGAGAGGGGACCTGATTGAAATGTACAAACTAGTGAATGGAATAGAAAAGGTAGGCTTGGTCAA
>VANL01001569.1:0-12174 GCA_006352455.1 Brachionus sp. 'Tiscar' | reverse complement strand
TTTATTTAAT
This sequence comes from Brachionus sp. 'Tiscar', assembly GCA_006352455.1. Taxonomy (NCBI): domain Eukaryota; kingdom Metazoa; phylum Rotifera; class Eurotatoria; order Ploima; family Brachionidae; genus Brachionus; species Brachionus sp. 'Tiscar'. The sequence goes on along the minus strand of VANL01001569.1, from coordinate 12,164 downwards.
TTAGGAGACAGATTAATAAATATAAGTTAAGGGTATTTAGTAAAATAAGAGATAGAAAAATATTAGTAATCGATTAAGTAATTTTAGAGATCGATTAAATACCATCCTTAAAAAAATATGTGTTAAAATTAATAAAGCCTCAAATGTTTAGATCATTATAAATTCAAAATAAAACTTGATCCAATTGAAAAATTAAGTTTTGAGTGTTTAAATCTTACAGCAAAATTTCTATTTACAGTAAATATACAAGTCAAGTCTTATGAAATGGACAATTTATACGATTTAAAAAAAATTCTATTTAATTTATATTATTTTTTATTTACTTTTAATAAATGAATATTAAAGATAATGTTACATTATTTTTTAAATTGCAATTTTTATTCAATTGATGAAAAAAATGAAAGAAAATTAAATTAAAATATGAATACCAGAATTATTAAGCTTTTAATATTAAGAATTTCGTTATTTCATTATTTTCCAAAATTAAACACATTATTTATTTTTTCAGATATAAACTTTTTTAAAGGTTGTTTTGAAATATTTTTCATTATATAAAGACATTTTCCCTAACCTCATCAATTTTAATTTAAAAGCAAAATTTAAAATTAAAAATATCTGATAACAAAAAAGCTGATTTTATGATTTGGTTTATCGAATCTAAATATTTCAGAATGGCTAGTGTACTATTTTTTACTAAATTTTTATTTATATTTTGAAAAATTTTTAATAGGAATTTAAGATCCTTAAAAAATAAAAAAAAAAATCAATTTTAGTCAAAGAGTACACGTGGATATTATAAAAAATGCTTCTTTTTTTATTTTTGAATAATTTTCAATTGAATTTTAGAAAAATGAACAAATCCACTCGGCTAAAATCAATTTTTATCTGTTTCATCTGGCTGAATATAAACAATTTTACATCGGCAAATGATTCAATTAAGGAGAAGCACATTTCGGCCATTGTGTCTGCCAAATGGACAGAGACACCTTTTATTTTAGAGACCAGGTATTAAATAAATACTCATTCTAAAATTTTTATTTTAAAATAAGTAAAATTTGAAGTGAATTTTTGTTTCGAAACAACCGGGAATCATTTTGGAAATTTGCCTTGGACATTTCTGAAAAACAAAATCATTTCTCATCTAAGGATTCGTGTAAAATTGATAAATAATTAAAAAAATTTGAAATTAAATTAGATTTTTAGTCAATAATGAAACTTATTTTGATGAAATGATGCAGAAAGCTTCTAATTATGTATCACCAATGCAGTTCGATTTACTAAAACTATCGCTGTCAATTCGAACTTATTCACCAACTATTGAAATGACAAGAAAAGTAAAATTTAAAATTTTTTAAAAATTTTTGTTTAGAGTTTTTATTTAATCAAAGCTTGCTGAAGATGCGTTAAAAAAATCTAACCAAAACTGTCACACTTTTGTTGAAGTTAATGGTAAAGTAAGCTGTGATATGAATAAAATAAGTCAACTTGTAGATACATCAGAGCCAGAGTAAATAAAAATTGTTCTAGTTTTTAAAATAAATGATTTATTTTACAAAAAGAAAAAAGCCATTTACGTACCAATTTGACAAAGTTTTTGATTTTAAATTCCAGCCGAGCCAGACAAGTGAAGTTTTTGTAATTTTATATGCCCAAATTGGAACACCTGAATTCAAACAATTCCATGATAAAATAATCCAAATCGCCTCTCAAACAAACACAAAACATTCCATAAATTACATACTTAGACATAATTTTTTGCCGAGTGGAATTAATTCGGACAAAGTGGCCCTGTCTGGCTACGGAGTTGAATTGGACATTAAAAGCACTGAATATAAAGCGGGTGATGACACCAAAGTAAATGCCCAAGAGTCTGATAACATTAAAAAATCACAGAATGATGACGACGAAATTCAAGGATTTTTGTTCAACAAACTTAAGCAATCAAATCCGCATTTGGACGAAAAAATTGACGAATACCGTAAGCATTTGATTGAGAGCACACAAGAACTAGCTCCTTTGAAAGCATGGCAAATGCAGGATTTAAGCTTGCAAGCGGCTCAAAGAATCATAGACTCGGAGCCAAGCGAAGCATTGAGTTTACTAGAAGATTTGTCTCAAAATTATCCGATCAGAGCTAGGACTTTGAGTAAAATTCAAGTTAGAAAAGATTTGAAAAAAACTTTGAAAAAACAAAGTAAAACTTTCGAGTCACTACTTAACCTTGAAGTCGGCTCCGGTGCTCTTTTTCTAAATGGCTTAGATTTAAACATAGAAACAACTGATATATTTTCATTAAACACCGCTTTGAAAAAAGAGGCCAAATTAATTGAAAGTCTTAGTCAAATAGGACTAAGTTTAGAGCAAGTTAAAGACTTGATTTATCTAGACATTAGCTCTAAAGCAACTGATTATGGTGTTGATCTGAGAGATTCTTCAATTCAATGGTTGAATGATATGGAAAAGGACAAAAAATATGCCTACTGGTCCAAGAGTGTACAGGACATTTTGAGACCGACTTATCCGGGAATGATTCGTCCAATAGCTAAAAATTTTTTTAACCTAGTATTTGTTCTAGACGCAGCCAAAGATGCTTCCAAATCTTTGGTAAGTACAGCCGAGTCGTTCTATATAAACGACATACCACTAAGAATTGGGTTTGTTTTTGTTACCAATGATGATAAAGAAGCTGATGGAAATACCGATGCAAGTGTCGCACTATTCCGTGCTCACAATTACATAAAAGAAAAGCATACCAAGTCAAAAGCTTTGTCGTTTATTACTGACATTTATGCCAAAACTCCAAAGGGCTCCGATGTAACACCGGACATAGTCATTAAGGAATTTAAGAAAAAATATCCAAAAGAAAAAAATTTAGATGATGTATTCGGACCTGAATCGTACTATGACGAAGGCCGAAAATTAACAATGGAATATTTTAACAAAATAGGTATAAAATCAATGCCAAAAGTTTTCATAAACGGATTTCCATTGAGCGAAAGTGAAATAGAACAAGACGCATTTGAGGAGTCTGTGCTGACTAAAATAATGCAGTTAACTTCCGAAATTCAAATGTCGGTCTACAAAGGTTTGATTAGTGATAGCACTAATTTAATGGACTGGCTAATGTCCAAAGATGTTATCATGCCCAGACTTAATCCAAGAATTTTGGCCCAAGATCGTGACTATCTGAATATCAATCAATTACAAGATAGAGATAAAAAATTTGTCAATAGTTTGAATTATCTGGCTGATGATGATAGTGAAATGCATCTGTTAACATTGTGGTTGGTGTGCGATCCAGACACTGAAGTAGGCAGAAAATTGATTTATGATTCAATCGATTTTCATGAATCAAGCAAGATTAAAACAAAATTGGCCATTCTAATGCAAAAATCTCAAGATTCGAATTTGATCAAAAAAATAATTGATTTTTCGTTGAATAATTTGAGCCAAAAAATCGCCTATAAAATAATTAAAAATATTTTAAGAGAAAAAAATTTTCTTGGTTTAAAAACAGGAAATTTTACGCTCAAAGATATAAGAATTAAAGTAAATTTTAATTTGTTTCCTTCATTGAAATTTTTGAATTTATAATTAAAAAAAATAGGACTTTGAATTTGATGATGAATTTGTAGCAAAAGTAATGTCCCATGATATTACAAATAATATTGGAAAAGTAAGAGAATTTTTGCTAGAATCGACTCCGTTCAAAAATTCGAATCACATTGGTCTATTGGCTAATGGATGGGTAAGATAATCAATATTTCTTTTAGCTAAATAATGAGATATATAAATAAAAAAAGATTTTGGGACCTTTTGATGAAAATGAGACGTTTATAGACAGTGATTTTAGTTTGTTGGAAAACTTTGTCAAAAAGATAGGTCTAAAGCAAATCGAGGATTTGATAAACAAATGGGGTGCACAATCATTAGGAAAAGAGTATAAAATATTCAAATGATAATACAAAAAATTGATAGATTTTTATTTTAGTATTGATGAAAAAATTTTCAAAATGTACTCGCTAGTTGGAAAATATGGCTCTACAGAAAAAAGAACCCAACTTCCTCAAATGACTAATGGGTATATTTTTTTGATCTTTCATTTTAAATTTTAAAACAAAAAGCAAATATTTAAAATTAAAATAATCATTTGACACTAGGATTTTTACCGGTTTTTATGTAAAATTAGGTAGATTTTCGAATAAACTGTCAAAAAAAAAAAGGGCAAAAAAAAGCCAATTTTCAAGCAATTTTTATAATTTTTGTAAAACTTCAAAAAGACAAAAAAATTTTTAAAAAAATTTACACTTTTTTACCTAAATTAACGAAAAACCCGAATTTTTTCATTGAAAAATTTTATAAATGATTAAAAATTTTTATTTTAATAAGTCAGTTTTTTTTAAATGGAAAAAATTTAATTATTTGACCAGTCTCCATTATTTCGACAGTCATAGAAAAAATTTTATATACGTAAAAAACGGTGAAAACCCTAGTGTCAAATCACCACTGTAAGTCTTAGATACACAGGAAAAATAGTTTAAATTTTTAAAATTTCTTGTTTAAAAAATTTATAAAGCTTTTATTCTTTCAAATTTAATCTAATTAATGAGAAAAAATTAACGTTTAATTAAAAGGATTGTAAATGTTAAACCGAAAAAAGAAAATGAACCATTTTATGATATTGGATTAGTAATAGATCCATTGACTAGAAACGCTCAAAAAGTTTCTACAATTTTAAAAGCATTGTCAAAAGTAGCCAATGTGAATTTGATGATTTATTTTAATTGCAAAGAAAAACTTTCGGCGCCTCCACTAAAAAGGTAAATATCAAGAATTTATTCAAAATTTTAACTATCATGACATGAATTTCAAAATTCAAAAATTGCTTAATTAACTAATTAACAGTAAGTAAAACAAAATTAGATATTATAAAAAAAATTTAAAAGCTAATATAAATTTATGTCCTTTATTTGTTTTGGTATTCATTATAAAATTTTTATTCAAACAAAAAACTGATTTTTAGATATCAACAAGATAAAAATGGAAATAAATTGTGATGAAATCTAGTTAACTTAATTCAAAAGATATTTACAATTTACAATTTCATAACTACTGCTATTTTATATTTACATAAGAATCATGTCATATGATAATCACAAGAAAAACACTATTTCTTTTATTTAAAAATAAATTTTTTTAGCTTTTTCCGCTATGTTCTGGAAAGTGAAATAAAATTTTCAGAGGGTAAAATAGCTAAACCATTTGCCTACTTCCACAATATGCCACAGTCACCAATTTTAACTATGAATATTCATTCGCCAGAGAGCTGGATGGTAGAAGCCGTTCACTCACCGTATGACTTGGACAATATTTGCCTAAAAGAGATCAGTAGCGACGGAGCTTATGGTGAATTTGAGCTAGAATACCTGATCATCGAAGGACACGCATTTGACATTCTAAGTGGACAGTCTCCTCGTGGTCTTCAATTCATCCTTGGCACAGACTCAAAACCAGACATGTATGACACCATTGTAATGGCTAATTTGGGCTACTTTCAGCTCAAGGCTTCACCTGGAATTTGGATGCTTCAACTTAGAGAGGGTCGCTCTAAAGACATTTATGAAATTGTGAGCCACGAAAATACTGATTCCGAGACTAAAAGAACACCAATAATTACAATTGTGATTGATAGCTTTGAGGCAAGAGTGATCAAGGTCAAAGTTTCTAAAAAGTCTGATAAAGTTAATGAAAATTTGCTTGACGAAAAAGAACAAGAAAAAGAGCATTCAATTTGGGACAGCTTAAACAGCTTTGTTGGCAGTTCTACTGAGGAAAGCAAAGAAGAAAAAGAAAATATATTGAATATATTTTCTGTAGCTTCTGGTCATATGTATGAGCGTTTAATGCGCATTATGATGCTAACTGTTTTAAAAAACACCAAAGCTAAGGTAAAATTTTGGTTTTTAAAAAACTATCTATCGCCACAGTTTACTGCTTTTTTGCCCTATTACGCAAAAGAATACAACTTTGATTACGAACTAGTTCAGTACAAATGGCCAAGATGGCTTCACAGAGAGTCAGAAAAACAGCGCACAATATGGGGCTATAAAATATTGTTTCTGGATGTATTATTTCCTTTAAATGTTGAAAAAATAATATACGTTGATGCAGATCAAATTGTTAGAGCAGATCTAACTGAATTAAGAGATATAGACTTAAAAGGCGCACCGTACGGCTATACACCCTTTTGTGATTCTCGCAAAGAAATGGACGGCTATAGATTTTGGAAAAGTGGCTATTGGCAGATGCATCTTGGAAACCGAAAATATCATATCAGTGCTCTTTATGTTGTTGACTTGAAAAAATTTAGAAAAATTGCTGCTGGTGATCGACTCCGAGGCCAATACCAAGGCCTGAGCCAAGATCCGAATAGTTTGTCTAATCTGGATCAAGACTTACCAAACAATATGATACACCAAGTAAACATATTCTCTTTACCACAAGAATGGCTTTATTGTGACACCTGGTGCAATCCGGATACTTTAAGCAAAGCCAAAACAATTGATTTGTGCAATAATCCAATGACCAAAGAGCCAAAACTTGCCGCTGCTGTTAGAATTGTACCCGAATGGAAAAGTTTTGATTCGGAAATTAAAAATCTAATGCTCAAATGGCAATCTAATCAAAGTAAAGAGGAAACAATTGTCAAAGAAGAAATACCGAATTCCAGTAGTAAACAAAAAGAAGACCTTTGAATTATTTGTTATCAATGTCACTGTATAGGTAAAATTTCGATGATCAAGCAACTTTTTTTAATCGTAGATCTTATAATTTAATAAATTTAAAACTAATTAAAATTTGATTTTGATAACTTTATTAAGAAGCAGTAATTGGCTTCGTAAAAAAAAATCTGGTATAAAATTAGAGCTTAACCAAAAAAAAAACATCTAAAAATTTTTTTTGAAATATGATTTTTTTTATATGTAAAAATAAATGAATATTTTAGAAAATTAATTTTAATTATCTAGCATAGCTCGAATAAAGTGTTATAAAAAAAAAACTTTAATTCAAATCTAAACGACTTTTTCTTTTTTCAAACTTTTAAAAAATAACTAGTATTTTAATTTTATCTTTCGGATATCTATTCATTTATTTAATTCATTTAATTAAGCTTCATAGAACTAGAAATAATAATAATATTGAAATAATTTACAATTGACACTAAAAATGCTTGTATCTTTCGAATGAATGATTGAATCCTTATTAATTTATTATAATAGGTTAATAAAATGTAATGCTTCAAAATGAAAAAAATATATTTAAATTTTATTTACTGTTCCAAAATTACAAGCTTTACAAAAAGGTTTCTAAACAACACAGAGCCTTTCTAGTATTAAAATAAGAAACAATTTATTCCACAATCTTAAGAGCTTTTAAAATACAGTCTACAGCATCTACTGGTCTTAGAAAAAACTGATTTATTAGATAGTCAAAAAGAAGTATTGAATCTGACTCAAAGAAGCTTCTGTGCCGAAAAAAAGAGTTTTTTTCCTGAATGGGTTCAAAGATTAGATAGGCAAATTAAAGTATGGTTAGATGCATTTTGTTTTTGAAAAAAAATTCATCTTAGAACTCATCAAAATTTTAATTAAATGAATTATTACGTTTTTTTCAAAAAAAATTTAAGATAAATTTACTAGAAGAAATGTAATTTTTAATTTTTTTATAGATTAAGCTGAATGATATAACCTTTGAATTTTTGTTGATATTTTTGCTCTTTTTTTGAAATAAAAGAACTAATTCTTCTCCATAAAATTTCAAATTCTTCAAAATTGATAACAATTTTAATCAGCTTGTTAATTAATTTATTTATTTTTTAAATAGAGAATTTTAAAATGGTCAAAAAGAATAGAAAATTTAATTATAAAAAAGATTTAAAAAAAAAATGGAAGCAAATGAAGGCTAAAACTAACCCAGAAGTAAAAACTGAACAGCTGAAAGAATTTTGGAATGCTCACAAATCAATTAAAGCTAATTATGCCGAAATGGGACTGAGTTCTGATCCAAATATTACGATTGGAATACCAAAAGCCAAAGTTTTGCTCAATCCTGAAGTGATGGAAATTTCTAAAGTAAAAAGTCTTTAAAATGAGTCACTCATAATAAATTTATATATTTAGGCAAAACAGCTTAATCAAGCTCTAAATGAGTCTAAAGAAACACCAGCTCTGAAAAAACTACTCACTGAGGCAAACAAATCTACCGAAAAAGTTTACAATTTAAATGAAAATGATACATTGTAATTTAAAAAAATATTTTATTATAAATTTATAAATTTTTAAAATAAATTTCTTTAGGCATTGTATTTATTTGCTGGAAAAATATGGTGAAGATTATGAAAAAATGGCCAAAGATTATAAAAATTACTATCAAGAAACTCCTGCTCAAATACGAAAAAAACTAAATCTCTTTAAAAAAATGAAGGGTCCTTATAAAAAATATCTAAATGATAAAAAAGCCGGAGTTAACTTTTTAGATCAACTTGATGAAAAATATTAAAATAAAATTTAAAAAGGTTAAATAAATTTTTTAATCTCAAGTTTCAATAATCTTGTTATTATTTGAAACTAATTAAATTAAAGCCATTTGTATGCTTAAAATCTATTAAAGCATTCATCTTTTTAGCAAAATATATGATTTTATTTCCATAGTAAATTGATAGTAAATTTTTTTATTTACTTAATTTTAATTCAAATAATTTTTTAATTCAAGAATTAAAATCTAAAAAGAAAAATGTTTATCTAAATTAACTGAGTTTTGTTCTATTTAAATTAAAATAAGTTTTAATTTATTCTCAATTTTCTGAAAAAATAATTCAAGTAAGTATTTCAATTCAATCGAAAAGACTAGTGTCAATACCTCTTTTATTTAATATTCTTATAATAATATATGAAAATGATTTAATTAAAAAACTAGTGTTTAAAAAAACTAGAGAGACGTTTTTTAAGGGTCTTGACATTTTAAAGACTTAGCAAATACAATTAAACAAATTAAACAATTAAACGATGAAAAGAAATTTCAGAAAAATTTAAATCTAAATTAATTTCGATTTTCTAATATTTAAAATATATTGAATTTTTTTATTTTATTTTAAAAAGAGCTAAAAGGGTTTTATTAGTAAAATATAATAAAGCAAATTTTTAAATTCTGTTAAATTTTCATCGTATTTATTAGCCATTAAACCAGATTTAATATATGAGTGATTGAGTCTGAAATAAAACATTAAAGTAAAGGTCATTAATCAATGGAGAGTAAGCGAAAATTCTATGAATGAAAAAACTTAATTTTCAAAAGCTAGATATGTTTTTAGACAAAAAATATAAAATTTATAAATATGAAAATTTTCGACATTAGTCAGGCTTCAAGAGTAAAAAATTTAGATTCAAAATTACTTAAGAATACTTTTGAATTAAAAAGAATATTTATTGAAATTTATATATAAAAAAATTAATTTACTAATCTAAAAAGTCGCTAGAATTTTTATTTTAAGGAATTTTTTACTAATTCATTTAAACAATAACATTTACAAAGTTTTAGCATTAAATAAAAATAAAAAGAAAAGAATTCATTTGTCAATCTTTACGTTTGCTATATTGTACGCCTTTAACTAATTTATTTTTTTTTCCAAAGGTTTTTCATTTTGTTTTAATTAAATTTTGTTTTCTTAATAAAACATATCAGTCATAAAATTAACACAGTCAAACAAAATACTTTGAAAAAAAGCGAAAAAATTTAATGTTTATTTTGTTAAATGAGGATTTTAATAGGAAATAATATTTTTACAAGTATTCTCGAAAATTTTGCATTTTTTGAGAGCAGGTCGACTTAAGAACAATTAATTAGAAAAATTAGTTTAAATTTTTGGAAAAATACTCAAAAAAGACTTTAATCCATTTTGTTTATTTGAATGTTAAAAGATTTCCTATAGTTTTTTTTTTTTAATTATTATTTCGGTAAATCTCAAAATCACATGACTTGGATTTAGATATTAAAACTAAAAACAAAGTATTAGGTTAATTAAACACTAAAAATCATAATTTTCTAATAAGACAAATTTATTCATCATTTGATTTGTATGATTTTTTTATTAATTTTAAATTTCATATAGTAAAAAATTTTAATTTTAGAATTCTCTCAAAAATTACCAATTCATATTGACAAACAATAGCCTTGAGTTACTTTGAATAATTCGAGGGCATGTTTAAAAAAATAAAAAATGATCAAAAAATTTTCAAAATATGCGCCTAATAAAAGTAATTTAAAATTTTATTTAAAAAAAAATTGTGAGGTCAAAATTTTTCCAAAAAGTTAGTCCCAAAGAAGTTGAAGCAGAGCTAATCCGGAGCAGAGAAGAAATAGCCAAAAAAAATCAAGATTGTAATTATTACCATGAATCAATTGATAGACAAATAGCTGAAAAGCTCTTGAAAGAATATTACCATAAATATGGAGATTCTATCGATGGTTTATTTCTTGTTCGTAAATGCAGTGCCTCTCCCGGTGATTTTAGTCTCTCAATTATATGCAAAGGAAATTGTTTTCACTATCGGATCAATCACTCTATTGATGCTTACTATGTACTAGACGATGGACCATTAATTCACGGCATGGATGAGTTGATCAAACACTATAGACTTGATCCGCATGGATTGCCATGTCGGCTCAGTGTACGATTCGTTCCCAAAACCTCTCTTCCATCAAATTCTAGGATTATTGGCCACACAAACCCTCTTCATTTGGCTGTCTCTTGTGTTGGTATGTTTAAATTTAAATAAAAATTTCTTAAATAATTAAAGAAAAAATTACAGCTGAAGTTAACAAAGTGAAGCTAATACTCAAAAGCTTAAATGGACCGGACATAAACGAAAAAGATGAGCTAGGTAAGAAATATAATATTTGAAAATTTTTCAAGAAAAAATTATTTTCCAAATTAAGGCCGTACTGCATTGCATATTGCTTGCGAATATGATAATATCGGAGCTTTGGAAGAGTTGATTGAGGCAAATGCAATTGCTAATATTAGATCCAAAGATGGTTCAACTCCATTACATGTAAATGTTGATTAAAAAAAAAGTAAATTTGGTATTAAGATTTTTTCCAAGACTGCGGCAGAGTTTGGGAGCATACAATGCTTGGAGTATCTGCTCAGATGTGGAAGAGCGAATCCGATGGAAAGAAATATGACAAATAATTGGGTTCCTTTGCACGAAGCAGCTTTTAGAGATCAGTATACATGTGTTAATGTAATTTTCAACTTGGATGTAATTTTCAGATTTTTTAAAACAATTTTTTCACATTAAAGGCTCTTTTAAATTATGGTTTGCCTGATAAGCCAAGAACTTCTGATAATCAGACACCTCTAGATCTTGCAATTGAATTTGGTCATAAAAAAACAGCTCAAATATTAAGTAATAATAATATTTACTAATTTTAATTAAATCAATAATTTTGAAATTTATCTTCGAAGGAAATTTTATTCCAATTGAGCCTCGAATAAAAATGAACGAATTCCTACATGACTCATCCGTTACTCGCGAGGTATTCTTTATTTAATCTCTATCGTGAAGTTTTGTTAAAAAAATTTTTTTATATACAACTTGATAAATTAGAATTTTTTTCAAGTCTTCTTTTTTTTTTGACAAATCTTATTTTTTTGTTATTAAAAAAAAGAACTAAAATTTTCGATTATATTTTACTTTTTTATTTTCATTTAAAAATTTAAGTCAAATTAAAAAATGAAACATTCGTTTATTTAAGTTTAAATTTTAAATTTAAATTTATGTTATAACTTATTAGTTTAAAAATTACTTCTTCGCTTTTATTCTTTTCCTTTTCCTTTTTGTTCCTCGGTTCCTCGACTTAAAATAAAAGCTTAAAGGCTAGTCTTAATTTGTACTGAACAAAAAAAGCTAGCTTTTTCCATACTATAATAATACTGATAATCTTCTACTGCAAATTCGAGGTGATGTCTTAATAAACTTTAGTATAAGATCTTGACTGTGTCGCATATCAAACATTTGAAGGCTTTGTGAATTTTGGAACAAAAAAACAAGAACAAAAATTTTAAATTTTAATAACTTTTTTTCCTTTGGTATAAAACTGAT